>RJWH01000458.1:0-301413 GCA_004363575.1 Solenodon paradoxus
CATCCCTGAAGGGCGAGCGCGCTGGTACCACCCTCTCCCGGCGCACCCAGGCCCCAAGCAGGGCAGTCAGAGTGCCTGTCCCTCGTGGACTCACACCTTCTCCATTCATCACTTCCCGTCAGCTGTACAAGTGATGGCAGAGTCCCAGAAAGCCTGTCGTCCCTATGCCCAATTCTCAGTGCCACTATCCCCTTTATGAAAGCAGCTCTGAGCTTCACCCACCCCTTTCTCCCAACCCACATACTTACTGGCTTTACCGCTCATAACGGAGCCCCTTTCTGTCACCAGCACACCCAGAATGGCTCTCAGCTCTCCAACTTGGCATCGCCTCTTCTTCCCCTCAAGGACAGACTTATCCAGGGCCCCTCACCATGCCCACCTGCGGCTGCATCACCTCCTCCCTGCTGCCAAGGTGATTTTTCTACAGTGCTGGCCCACTCAGGGCTCACTCATTGCCTAAGATCCTCTTCTGGGCCTTGTCCGTTGTAGGGTGAAGATGAAAGTCATGGGCACACTGGGCAAGGTCCGAAACCCAGCCCGGGCCCTCGACCCACCGGTGCCATTTCCCAGACCCCTGACGCTGCAGCCATAGCACTGTTGCAGCGCTGTGACATCCTGAAATGCCCCCTCTTCACCTAGGAAGCCCAGTTCCAGGGGCCCATCATCCTGAAGCCCCTGACAAGTCAGATGGAGTTACCACCTCACTCCATCCTCTGAGCAACGGGACACCTCATATATGCTGTGACCGCTGTTCTCATCGCAAGGGGTGCACCCCACAGGGCCTATACAAAGCAGACCCCAATAAATGCTCTTTGGATGAATGAATGAGGAATGAAAAAATGCAGATCACCTCTTCGCCCCATTTCCTTCTGCATACTGCCCAGCTGTTCCCCACACCCTCCTTTGCAGCCCCTCCACTCCCTAGCACCCACTCGGCCCCCTTCCCCATCAGCTGCCCCAGTTCCCAGGCACCCACCTGGGCTTCCTCATGCTCGAAACAAAGACCTCCAGAATCTTGAGGACGTCGTTGGGGTGGATGAGCCTGGGAGAAGGGGGCACCTTCTTCTCTTCCAGCTCCCCATCCACAAGGCTTCCTGCCTCCCCTCCCTCCAGGTCCATCTGCTCTGCTGGCTCCACAGCAGAGATCAGGCTTGTTTGCTCCTGGAGGGGTGACAGAGATCCCTGGTTAATCTGAAGACAGGAGCAAGGATAGCTGTGGGTGGGGTGTCCACGAGCATGCATGGATACAGAAGAGAAAAATCAGAGAAACACCTAGAGAAACTTTCGGGGATGACAGAAAAGGCACAGATGGAGGGAAAAGGCACATAGGGAGGGGCTGGGGGCTTCAGCAAAGGTGGTTCCTGGCTCCTCAAACTCGAATAATACAGAGTTTCCACTTGACTCTGAAGGAGGGAAAGCTCAGGGGTCAACTCTTGCCTCTCTACCCTCCTGGTTTGCTTCCCAAGGGACAAGGAGAGGCTTGTCTCTTTCATGAACTTGGGTGAAAGAGTGAGCAGGATCCCTCTACCACCCAGAATGACCAGGACTTCCAAACAGATCTGAAGCCAGGACCCTTTCCTCATCATTACTGCCTTGAATGGATTCTGGAGCCACCTCCCTGCAATCTCCTAGAAAGTAAGTGGCCTCTAGATGTTAGCACAAGGGTGATCACAGCTACTTAGGACCTACCTGAAGCAAACACTGAGTAGCAGCTACTTTATTTTGGGATCAGCTAACAATATCCCTTCTGGCCCCTCCTGTTTGTTCACTTGGCTTTGAAGCTGCACATTAGACTTCATTTATTTGTCTAAGGTTTCTACCACTTAAGTTGGGGAAAGCAAAAGTGATAGCCTTAAAAACAGTCACACCTTCATATGAAAGAGTATAGAAAGGTATTTGGAAGATAATTTTGGATTTAAAAAACTAATAACATTCTACTTCTAAACCTGGGTTTACAGGTGTTCATTTTTTTGATATTCATAAAGCTTCCATGATATAAATATCCTTTTGAATCATAGTACAAATTAAATTTTGCTTTAATTTTTAAATTAAAAAAGTCTTCCTCCTACTCCCATCTCTGAGAGCTTTCATTTTGCTTCCCACGGCAAACCAGAGTTATCAGCTGCTAGAGCTCCTTCCAAAGAAACACTTGCCCCCCGTTTTTACATGCATGACTCTATGCTATACTAACTGATCTGTTCTGCATTTTGATTTTTTTTTAAGATGTCAATAAACTTTAGAAATCTTTTCAGCAAATACATAAGGAACTTCTTTGGCTTTTTAAATAATTGCATAGATCCCACTGTGTGATGAACCACATACTATTTCATCAGTTCCTTAATGATGGAAACGGAGGCTGCTTCCAATTTCCTGCTGTCTCAGCAACGCCTCAGTGACTAAGTGACAATGAGCACATCATTTTAACTACACGGAGAAGTATTTACAAGATAAGATCCTAGGAGAGGAGCCACAGGGTGAAACATAAACGGCTTTGAAAGGGAACCGCTGCCTGCCGCTGTGCGCGGTCACACAGGCAGAGTGGCCCAAACTCAATGGGGAAAATGGAACGTGGACAGTTTTAAATTACCTTTCTCTTATTCCAGAAAGTCTGATGATCTTTTCATGTTTCAAAGTTGCTATTTGTCTGTTTCGCGATGTTTGACCCCCTGCCAGTTCCATTGAGTTATATCTTTTTCCTACTTGATTAATGGGATTTCTTAATACATTAAGGAACAGGCCATTTACTGTTACGAGTTAAAATATTTACCTTTGCTTATAGTGTTTTTTGCTCTATAATTTTTTTAAATGTAATCAAACAGGCTTTGTTTTTCTCCTTTATGCCTTTCCCCCCATTATGTCCAGCCAATTCCTTTTTGGAAGCATATCAGGGCACTTGCCCCAGGGCTAGCAATACTAAAAGCATTTTTAATTCAAACTTTTAATTTCTAAATTATTTTATAACTTTTTTTTAATATGATGACATCTTCAGGATAGTCAATCACTTTTAAGAAAGTGCAGGAAAGTATTATGGATTGAAGTGTTCGAAACTTGGGGTGCTGGGTGTCACGGTGGATGAGGCCTGGCATTGAGGGTGAGTCCAGGAAAAGAAGCGAACAGCCTCCCATCCCCAGCTTTTCTTCCCTTCACAAATAGGAAAGGTGATAGTGATAAGGGAAATGAGAAGTTAGGTGTCCTTAACAGAACAGTCACTATTTCTCCAGAATTGTTACAGCAATGTCCTCTGGGGATTTCCAGGAGAACGTAAAA
The DNA here is from genome assembly GCA_004363575.1 of Solenodon paradoxus. NCBI lineage: Eukaryota > Metazoa > Chordata > Mammalia > Eulipotyphla > Solenodontidae > Solenodon > Solenodon paradoxus. Next base: position 3,268 of record RJWH01000458.1, read on the forward strand.
TGCTCTTTTTAAATGCACTTCACCTTACCTGAATGGGTGAATGATGAACTTGGTATTTGAGGAAGAAGTTCACCAGTTTATACAAGTCATCCTCACTTTCAATTCCAAGAGCCTGGAAGGAAAGCAGAATGACGCTCCAACCCACCCGGAAGTCCAGCGGCTCGGGGTCTCCGCAGACCCCCAGCTCCTAGACTGGCTTGCCCCTCTCACTCATGTCTGCCATGGCCCAGAGCAGAGGCCATTCATGTTGACACAGTGACTGGCGGACACACACAATCAGAACAGAGTTGGAAACAGATCCGTGCAGGCCTGGTGGGATGAGCATGCTAAACGGGGCTGAACACACATCTGAGTTTAGGGGTGAGGGCAGAATCTACAGCCTGAGAGGTGGCCATGAGAGCAAGCTAGCAGAGGAAGGGTCAGGGAGAGAGATGCTGAAGCGACTCTGGAGCCAATGTGTTGTGTGGAGAGTGGGGAAAGGGAAGGGATGCTGGGAAAACCTAACTGACTGTCTTAGACTGAGTCCCCCCACTCAGCCCAGTGCGACTCACTGAGAAGATGGCGTCCAACCTCAGCAGGTAACATTCGTTCTTCTCCAGCGGGAGGAGGAGACGCAGCAGCTTGTCCTCTATGAGGAAACCCTGAGGAGAGGGAAGACAACATCTCCAGTCAGAGTCAGATTTCAGGAGGAAGTCCAAGGGTCTCAGCCTCACTCTCTGTCATTAGCCAGGGATGACTCCACAGAAAGAACCCCCCAGAAATAAGACTGTGGGCAGCAGGGCCCCCAGAGGAATGCCTTCTTGAGATGCTTGGAGCCACTCCCAGGGACAAAGTCAATCTTCATCGTGGATGATTACCCTGCTGAAAAGGGCACTGATTCACCTGACCCACAAGTCACTGAGAAAACACCTGACACCCCACAGCAGTCCTGGCCGATCGGTCACAGGTTTCCACCTGCCTAATATCACTTCACTCGTGTATTAGTCTCCCAGACTCTAAAGGACACGACAGTAGGCACTGAGCTGGAGGAGAGGATGGCGTGGAGGGAGATGGACACACCAGACCGGAACACAGAGCACATGGCGTGGGTGCAGGGAGAAGACTGGGTCCCACGCTGGGCTAGGAGCACTGGAGGGAGAGCTCCACTCAGAGGCGGCCGTGGCAGCAGGCCTGCAAAGAAGAGGGGAGCACCTGCCGGCGGCCTCCTTCAGCTGAGCCGCCCTCTGTGGCAGGAGTAGGCCCAGTGCCAAAGAAAGCTGTCCCAAGGAGACTGGAGGCTGCCCATCGTGCCCCCTCTCCCATGCACTCACGACTGTAACCACTAGTAGCCACCATCACGCGTGGTCAGCCAGACATGCAGCTGGACTGGCTCCAGAGTAACTTTCTACCAAGTCGAAAGGATTTTGCTAACACAAATAAACCATGGCTATCCAAAGCCCAACACACCACAGTCATCAGCAACGGGGCCCGGAAAAGGCAGGCATGGTGAGTCATGGCCACACTATTTGGTCAGTGGATTCACCGAGGCAAGACAAATGGCCCTCCTCTCACACAATGAGCCTTCTCTTCTTTGCCCGTCAGCCGGCCTGGACTAGGCCTTGCTGACCCATTAAGGGAAGACATATTTGCCAACTGGGCCACCTCTGGGGAGGCCCCGTGAACTCTCCCGCCCTGTCCAACCATCGCCCAGCTCTACCCCTGATGGCTGCCCTCTCCTGCCACATCGGCCCAGCCAGAGCCATGGCACTAAGTCCCAACACCACCCTCCAGGAGCCACGGCGCCACCCTGCCTGGCTCACCGACTCATCACACAGGAGCATCAGGATCTTTCTGGTCGTTTTCGCTGACACCTGCTTTGGCAGGTCCAGGTAAGTATCTACTTCCGAGGTGGCCTCTCCTGTCCCCTCGTCTTCTGCACATGGGTCACAGAGAGGAGAGAGGGGGCAAGAACAAAAAGATAATTTTTTCACCTTGTTCACTTTGAGAAACTACCAAAGAGCTTTCCTGGAGAGAACTTACCTGTTAAGAGGCCTCTTGAAGGCACTCTCAAGTCTCCAAAGGCTGAAAAAAATCTATTTTGTCAGAGGGAAGGAGGTGGGGGTCAGAATCTCTCAGAGAACTCCACCATTCTCGGCCAACCTCCAATGCCTCACTTTTCCAAGTTACATCTACCTGGAAACATCAGACCCGAAGTCCTTCCATGACAGGGAAATGGGGGCAAGAGTGTGCTCCTATTTATTCTTAGTTTAGAGATAATTCTAGCACATCTGCTCTACAGTTCCTCAACCTGCTGAAGATGAGATGCAGCCAACTGAGAGGCAGGGAAGGTGGCTGCCTCCCAGCACATTTTCAGCAGAACTGGTAGCTGAGAGCAAGAGCAGAATGTTCTGAAGTAAACATTTCTAAACATTTTATGCTATATATTCCTCACCTGAAAACAGGACTCTAGATCATGGCACTACTGAGGTTTTGCTGGTTGTTCCAAAGATAAAATCAGGTGATATATATGAAAAGATGTTTAAAATCCAAGACATCGAATTGCTAGTGGGAATGCAAAATGGTACCCTCCCAATAAAGCAATTTCCAGAAAAGTCACAGAAGCATTTACCCTTTGACCAGCAAACTTGTAGAGACCCAGTCTAATAATACACTAGCAAGAATGTGAAAACACAAAAGCACAAAGCTGCTTATTGCAGTAATGTTTGTTATAAGAAAAGCAAACAAAGCATTGGGAATATCTCAAAGGACCATCAACAGAGGACTCTCTGAATAAATGATGGCACAGCCAGACAGCAGTGTGCCACACAGAAAAGAAATGAAGAGTATGTCTTCTTACTGCTGGAGATTGATCTCTAGGGTACCCTGTAAGGGGGGAAGCAAAGCGTAGAAAAGGATATGCTTATGTTTGCCTAAGAACTGGATTGCTATAAATATACACACATTTACATTTTGTTTACAATTTTTAAATCAATGAAATGATAAACTATACATTTTCAAAGTTACTTATAGGAAAGCAATGAAATAGGATGGAGAGGATAAAAGCTACACTTCTATTTTGCATGGCTGACCTCAAAATATATACATATTTCACATAATTACAAAATAAGATTAAACTATAGAACGTAATCTCTAGACTGGCTATTATTAAAAAGTCTGGAAACAATAAATGTTGGTGAGGATGTGGAGAAAAGGGAACACTTTTGCACTGTTGGTGGGTGTGCAAAGTGGTGCAAACCCTATGAAAAACAGTGTGGAGATTCCTCAAAAACTTGAAAATGGAAATCCCTATGATCCTGCCATCCTGCTTCTGGGTGTTTACCCAAAAGATACAAAAACACTAATTCACAGAGATTCATGCTCCCCATGTTTACTGCAGCCCTAGCCACAATAGCGAAGAACAAGAAATTACCTAAGTGCTCAGCGTCACATGATTGGATCAAGAAGACGTGGTGCATCTATACAATGGAATACTACACAGCCCTTAGAAGAGACGAAACCCTATTATCTGAATCAACATGGATGGAACTAGAGGGGATGTTGTTAAATGAAATAAGTCAAAAGAAGAAAGATAGATACCAGATGACCTCACTCTAGGTAGAATATGAATTGACAAAACAAAGAAACAGACAAAACAAAACCAACCCTTGGACACCTGCAATAGAACTGAGGTTACCAATAGGCAACAGGAGAGGGTAAGGTGGGGTGGTGGCGGAGCCCACTGGACAAGGGTGAAGAGCACTTAGTGACTGGTGGAGGGCAGGGCATGTGGACATAGATCTGAGGAATGGGGAAACTGCACTGTGGGGAGCCTATGCTCATGAGTTTATTTTAATTTGTGAAACAAAGTTACTGCAATAAAAATAATTGGAAAAAAGTACTCTCTAGTGGATTCCAATAATCAAAACCTTTTTTAAAAAGACCTAAATATGCATCTAGCTGATGACATAAACACACAGAAATTACTCCACATGACTTTAAAAGACAGCAATCAGTCTGCACATCCTTAGCAGATATAGTCTAGGAACAAAAAAGAACTTCAAAACATGTTTAAATTATATTTAGTAATCATTTGTTAGTGGCAGGGTTGATGTTTTATTCTGAGACTGTTCTTTGGTGGGAAAAGCATGTGAGTAATTATTTTTGAGTCCTTGAATACCAAGATTTTCAAGTTGGGAGAAAAGAGACACATTTTGATAAAGTTAAGTAAAAAGCCCGGCATCTTGTTGATTAGAAGTATTCGGATGGACTCATGACTTATTTTATCTTTGAAACATGACCCTAACCCTCGCCTGATGCACTGGGCAGGCCGAGAAGCGCCGACCAGTCAAGACTACTAAGTGCTCAGCACTCAGACTGTGTTCAAAACACTGTTCCCACTGAAGAGGACAGTTAGAGAAACTCCATTCCAGGCTGGCAGCAGGAAAAGCATAACATGATCTGGTCATTCTGTGAGGCCAGGACGCTAACAAAGAAGCCAACATGAGAAGACTCCCACTGACCAAAGATGGGACAACTTGAGCCTCAACGAGGATGATAACCACAGTGAACAAAACAAACCAAATTTGTTAAATCCATGTATCCATGGTGATTTTTTAAAAAGAAGAAAGAAACAACATTTGGAAGACGCTAGAGACTCAACTCATATATTCCCCCCCAAAAATGGTAACTATAGAAAGAAGCATCTATCCTGATTTCCCTGTACAAACTGGATCTCCAGGTAGCAAACAGCTGATGAGGGGAAGATTCTCCTCTCAGAAGTCCTCTTTCTAATAAATCAAGACTCAGTGAGAGGGTTTAGAATATCACCACTGTGCGATCCCTAGTACATGAATGGATCTTAGATGACGGCTGCTAACATCACAAAAAGAGAGATAAACTGACCTCAGTTTACCCAGTGGAGGTATGCAACACTGTACTTGGCAAAAATAAACTGATCTTTCAGATCTAACAACAGTCTATAATATGGGGGGAGGGCAAACTAATGAATTAGAGGAAACTTACAAGTCATGTTAATCAATCATACTCTATGAACCTCCAAACTATACGACCTCAGACCCTTCTGGACTGAAATGAGTAATTGACCCAATGTTCCCAGAGGGGTCCCCCACCTCTTTTAGTCACCTGTTCGCATCAGCACTTCTTCTAGAATTTGTGTGACAGACTTCCGTGGCTGCTGAGAAAGAGGCCCCACGTTCTTCAAGAACCAGAAGTCAGGTGCCGTCCACGGGAGCCCCAGATGATGGGTATGGATGATCCTGTCTACATCAAAGGCTCTTCTGATGAGATCCTTTGCCTCCTCTTCATTCATCAGCCAAATGTCCCGGAACCGTTTGTCATCAATGAGAGCAAAGTGCCTGTGGAGGAGAGCTACTGAGCGAGGCCAGCTGACCCTGGGCTGAGGCAGAGTTGTGATGAATCCTGGCCTTGGCCCAGGCCCCTGGACACTGATTCCCACCTATTATAGACTGAAGTCATCGCTGCAAGTCTCAAGGAAAGGCAGGGAATACAAGTAAGGGCACAAGGATGACAGCGCAAAGGATTCTTTAGTGCTCTGGTCCAGCTCCAAAAAGACTTGTGATCTCAAGGTCTAAAGGAATCAAGCCACCCGCCACTCTGCCCCCGCAACCACTATTCTAGGGTGCGAGTGTCGGGCCCCAGTCCCTGAAGTACCTCATGGATTTCTGCAGCTCCTCGAACTGCACCACAAGGCGCCTGTAGTCAGAGGTCAGCGACTGGTTCTCCTCCTGAAACAGCTTTTTCTGCTTGTTGTATTTTGTTCTCAGATTATTAAGCATATCATGAAGGCTGGGTTGAAGAGAGGGGCTCAGTTAGTGTGCAGCTGAACAGGGGTGTAACATGTTCCTCTCATCTCCGTCATTGGCGAAAAGTCAGGAAACCCTCCCATAGACTCCAAACAGCTCCAGTTATGATGGAGGAAAGGAAGGCAACAGGAGGCAGTGGCTCATCCAGAACTAACGGGTTGAAAACAGCCTGGAAGCCCCACGCCCCCACAGCAGTCTCCGAATCAAGAGTCTGGTTCACTTTTCTCAGCACACCCTTACCAGGGGCCATCTTTCCAACCTCACATATTTAAATAACCTATCTCAACTTCTGCACTTTTAAAACATGAAGCCTGGATAAACGTGTCCTATGTAAGTCCTCCATTCTCAAAGAGTTGGTGCTGTTAATGAGTCCAATACCTCACTTATTCACTCACCCAACAGGAAATGGCTCTTAGGTGCCAAAGATATGTCTGAACACACAACACTAACCAGCCAGTGAGAGACAGAGACACATGTGACCATATTTTGCTGCGTGTAATGCGCACGTTTTCTGCCCAAATTTGTGAGGGAAAAATAAGGCTGTGCAGTATACATAGGTAGTGTTAATTCTTATCTATATAAATGGTTTTAATTATTTTATTTATGCTTTTGAGTTAAAAGTGTAACTCTAGAAATCAATAATGACATCTGTGTGCAAAATAATACCCCGAATACAATGCTTTTGTTGAACTTACGATGAACTTGCAATGAAAGCAATTTCAGCCAACAATTCAATGAAATGAAACGAAGAACAGAGTCCACAGAGTGACTCTGACTTGATGAGATAGGTGACACTGACTTTATTACTGTAGAGTGGACAGCGCGACATTTCTCTTTATGCACGTTAGCTGCTATTTTTACAAAAAAAAGACGCTGCAAGCTTTAAGCTCACAGTTGTTAAACATGCTAATGAGCATGTCCACAGAGCAGCCCAGAGACACTGGACATCCCCCCCACAGAGTGTCCTCAGAGTGTGGAGGCCACAGCAAGAAAAGGTTCTTGTTCCTGTATCTGTTCTTGAGCGTTGCAATTGCTACATAAAATATCTTTAAAAAAAAAAAAAAAAAAAAAAAGGAAAAGTGCAGGCAGAAACAAATGCAAGTAAGCAGGCAGGCAGGAATGGAGTAGGAAGAAGTACTTTTATTTTATTTCTATTTAGTTGTTCACACTGGTTGCTTCCCCACAGACCCAGGACTCAAAACCAGGGGTGTGTGGCCTGCATCCTTTTGGAGGCAATTGTTCTAACCACTACTCCACCAGGGTGCACCATAAAAATTTTTGTACCATAATATGTTAAAAAAAATGCTAAAATTCCTTTACAATACAAAAGCAAGTGCCTAAACATGATCAAATAACATTTGAATTAAAAAACTAAAACATAAGATTTTTTTTCCTGAAAGTTTGGGCAAACACGTGGGTGCACGTTACACCCAGGGGAGCATTGCGCAAGACAGAACACAGTAATCACAGCACAGTGTTACAGGGGGAAAGAGAGCTTTACACAGAGTGAGCCGCAGCGGGGAGGTGCCAAAGTAGGGCATCTGACTTGCCCTGGCTTGTAGGGCAGGGAAGTGGTTCTAGAACAGAGGGACACAGTTTTAACCTGGCCAACAGCACCGTGAACTCGAGCACTTCTGTCTCATGGCTAACAGAGCACTGGGATTGGGAACTTCTTCCATGAAATAAGCAGGACAGACACAGCTTTCAGTCCCTGGACTATGCTTCAGACGTCAGATTACTGAAGAGGACTCTATGCCAGGGCCCCATTCACCCAGCAACAAGGTTAAGATCTCCCGATTTTAAATTTTAAAATGCCGAAACTGAATTTTCTTCTCTCAAGCATTATTCTGAAAGAATCCGAAAAACCCCCAAACTCAGACATTCACAATTCCTATGTTCCTCCTCAATAAAATGCAAAACTTATTTAGCTTAGTCTCTGATTTTAAAAAAAGATGCTCCTAATTCATTTTCTTAACGTCAACAAACTAGGAGACTTTCCACAAACAGGAGCCAAAAAATTCACAAGCAAGATCAAATGGCAAACCAGTTTAAAATATCTGCAGTTCATCTAACAAAAGGCTAATCCTCCAAATATATAAGGTGTGCCTAAAAACTGATGAGCAAAAATTCAACGACCCTAACAGAAAAGGATGTATATGATTCAGTAAGAAAATACCAGATGGCTTATATACGTATAAACATATGCTCAATTTCATGCACAGGAGAAATGCAAAATAAAAATATGTTGAGATATCATGTCTCACTTATACTACTGACAAAAATCCAAGGCTTTGGGGAATTAGGTTGTTCGCATGTGCTGCTGCTGGGTGCAGAAATTAGTACAAGCCCCAAATAAAGCAATTTAGCACTATCTATCAAAATCCCAATGTATCCATAACCCTGATCCATGGTGAATTCTAGCATCATTAATGGTAGGTCACCTAGATAATATGTGTTTTCCATCATGCTACAATATGAAGCATACACCTGATCTAGGAAATTAAATCTGTACCTCTGTTGTTGTAATTACTAATTTATAGGAAATATAGGGCCTGACAAAAAAATTCAAATACAAATAAGAGGGTAATTTGTAAGATAACTGGATCAGCCTTTTGAACAAATAATTGGTTCTATTTTCCTGCCCCTGCCTACACACATACCAAGAAAAGAGGATACAGTACGTATATATATTAAATATCATTTAAAGACTAAAAGTAAAAAAAAGGGTTAGCAAGTGGAGGGCAAGGGGGATTTTGATTGATCAAAGAGAAGGAGAGAATTTAATTTAATAACATGATGTAATGCTTGGTCCTTGATGAATTACCAGTTTGGATAGCTCTTTTATAAATTATATCATTAGACATTTGGGGAAACCTGAATGTGTTTCAAATATTCAATGAAATGAAATTTACTGATAAGGAAAAATGGAGGTATTGACTTAAAAGGGCAGATTGCAAAACACAATAGTTACAGCATATTTTCTGTATTGAGAAACAGAATAGGGCAGAGGGGAAGGAAGGAGAGAGAAAAATATATACTTAATCTCTGCTGGTAGGAAAATGGTATTCTTATGTTATTTTCACTTCTGGTATTTTCTAATTTTCTGAAACACATGTACCGCTTCTGTAATAACAAGCTGAGGATTTATCCTACAGCTAGATCTATGCATATGCCAAATGATAGACTAACATGAGTACTTACATTGGTGTTACTTTCAATAGCGAAAGATTTGAAGCCATGTAAATATCCATCAAGAGAGACTAGTTAAGTAAATTTTAGTACATCCATAGAAAGCCTAAGAAATAATGTGAGATCATTGTCAGATGAATGGATAAAGAAGATCTATAATGGAATACTACACAGCCTTAAAAAAGATGAAATCCTGTCAATTTGTGATAGCATGGATGGAACAAGAGGGAATTATGCTAAGTAAAATAAGTCAGAAGGAGGAATACAAATACTGGATAATCTCATTTATACGTAGACTATAAAGAAACAAAACCAACCACTGGACAACCCTTGGTAACTGAGGTTACCAGTGGAGAAGGGATTCAGGTGTGGGGAGAAAGTGGTGGTGGTGGAGGTCCAATGGACAGTCGTGAGGACTTTTGATAAATTGGTGGTTGGCAGGGTGTGTTGTCATATAGTTGAGGAATGGTGAACCTGTTCATATGAGCTTATATTATTTTATAAATCAGTTACCACGATAAATATAAATTTTTAAAATAAATAACATAAACACTCCATGAACCTTAGTGAAACATCTTCAAGATACAGACCTATGCACATAGAATATTATCGTTTGTGTAAAAGCAGAGGGGGAGAGAATATTTATGTGGGCTGGCTTGAACATGCATAAAGAAGTTTTGCAAAGAATAAAAGAAATGGAAATGGTCACACATGTGGAAGGAGAAACTAAACAATTGGGGGTTGGCTACAAACTTTTTGCTGTGTACCCCTTTCTTCAGGGGAGGAGGCAAAACAAGTTGAATGCATTCCTTTTCCAAAAACCTCTTTTAATAAGAGCTGGTGTTCTATTTAACAGTTTGGGGGTTTTTGTTAAAGGAAAGGTGCAGGCAAGAATGAAGGGGAGTAGGCAGGCAGAAAGAGAGAGGAGGAAGAAGCACTTTGTTTACTTTATTCAGTTCTTCATCATTAGTTGTTTCCCCTGAACCCGAGTCTTGAACTGGGGCCCTTGGGATGCATGTGGCCTGCCCTCAGTTTAAGCCACTAGGCCACCAGGGCACGCCTTTAACAGTTTCTAGAATTACAAAAAGAGAAAGTGCATACTCATCCCTTTGTTCAGCGTAGAAGGGCCTGGAAGAAAGATGTCCTTCATGCTAGCTTACCGGTTGATCTTCCTCTTCTGCTGGGATTTAATCACTGTGCTTTCTTCATCCCTCTTCTTCAGCACCTGGAAATTGTATTCTAGCTTCTCTTGGTTTAGCTGATAAGTTGCTTTCATATGCTGAAGCTGTTGCTCCAGAATCTAAAGTCAACAAAAAGAAAAAGACTAATTACTCTTGGGGTATGTGCCTGAGGCCCCCCCAGGGCTCACTGTGAAGCAATGATAGAATGACAAGTGACCTGAGGAACAAGCGTTTCCACCTGAATTGTAGGAAAGCTATCATTAGAATTAAGTGAAAGTCCAACCAGGATTTAAAAAAAAAAAAGGAAAGCATTCAACTGCAAGCTGACACTTCCATATGTAAAGCCTGAGAGAGCTTTCCAGTCCTGCTCCCTCTGCAACTCTGCCTCAGACCTTGGAAGAGAAAACTAACCTCAGCAGCAGGCCCATAAAAGTAAATATTGCCACAGAAACCTGCAGAGCCCACACTCTGGCCTTCCAGTGGGTGGTTCCTTACAAAGTTGAGCGCAAACAAGTGCAACAATTTTATATCCTACCTTTCTCCCTTAATAATGCCACAAAAGAATGTTCCAAGCTAGTAAAGTTCATTAACGTAATGTTAATATGCATGGTATTTTATGTATTAAAATTGTCTATGAAATATTTATCATCTGTCATAACATTTTACCATTTGCCTACAATTTCATGTTTATATTGTGTTGATCATTTCCCATATTGATAATGCTGGAAACAATTTTATATAAAATGGGGAAGTGAAACTTCCAGCTCTCAATGAATGTTTCCAAAGAGCAGCTTATGGTTCACACCCAACTGACGGTGTGTGCAAGGGCCTCCTGCCCCACACCTGGTCAGTACAGCACAAAGTTAGGGCTCAAAGATCAAGTGCAGACCTGGCCCTGGAGGAGGCCGTTCCCCTTCTAGGGATGGCCAAGTGTCAGCTAGGAAAAGGGGCTCCGAGCAGTTCTCCCTGCAAAGTCACAATGATGGAGCCCCATCCTCCCATGAAGCCAGCCCTGCAGCTTCAGCGGCAGCCAGTCGTGGACACACGAAGGGCCACTGCGCTATGAGCTGGCTCGGCCAATAAGTCCCATCGGAAAGACATAGAAGACATGACCCTCACAGAGGAGGGTCTTAGAGCTGCTCTGGGTCTGAATGCCCATGAGTGGCTGTGCCCATCTTCCCAGGGTCCCAGAGAGCCCAGATGAGACTCCTCCTTCTTTAACTTGACAATAAGACCCCCGGCACTAAGATTGCACGTTGCAAGCTCAGGGGCCATCTGAGAGTTTTTCCAGTTACAAAACAGTAAGTGTGTAAGTTAGCAACATGTCTCTACTGGACACGTCCTGTGAATTCCATTCCTAAAGGCAGAGTCTGTCTTTTCCCCACAAATGATGTTTTGAAAGGAAGGACTATCACCAGCATCTCCGTCTCACCATCTCGACCAGGTCACAGATGAGTCACGTCTCTGTCTTGACTCTGTCCCGAGACGAGCTCCCTTCGTCCTGCCTGCCCGAGGAGTTGCTGCTCGTGCTGCTGGCAGGAACGAGGCTTGAATCTCCAGCACACAGTATACAGCAGGCGGTTACAGGAATGACGCTCCCATTTTTCAACAACTCAGGTTCATGCTAACTTCAGTAACCAGTCTACTGCCAGTTATCCCAAGTTTTAGTCTAATCTATCACTGTCCTTGATTGCTATACATCAAGTAAAATTTTATATTTGAAAAAAACTGCAGCTCGTGCACCCTGGTGGAGCAGCGGTTAGGTCAATCACCCCTAAAGGAGCAGGCCACATCACAGTGAGTTCGAATCCCAGGTCTGGGGGGAAGCAACCAGTGTGACCAGCTAAATAAAAATTTTTTGTAAATAAAAGTGCTCCTTCCTCCTCTCTCTTCATTCCTGCCTGCATCTTCCCTTAAAAAAAAAAAGAGAAAACAAAACAAAAGAAAAACACTATAATTGATTTTGTTCAATGTCTTGACTCACTCAATTATTCAAAAGTAGTTTGCGAAGCAGTACTGCACACTCCCGAGACTAATGGCGACACATCTTGTCTGGTTCCTATAAATGATTTATAGAAATTATCATGGAACCTGCATTGCCACAGGTCCTGCAGGTGTGGTCGCACTTTCCCTGCTTACACCTGGGACAGAACCACTTCCCACAGCTGCTGAATGGACATTTAAAACAGCCTTTTCTTCTGACCTTCCGGGCTGATGGCAGGGATCCTGAGCGGCCTTTTTATAACCAAGCCCGACCCTTGAGAGGGAGACCCCTGGATTCCGTTCTTGAACCAGAGACAGGCGGTTTCCTCTGCAGTCCACACTCCTGCTGACCACCCCCTCTCTTTCCCATCACTCGCTCTTCTATTCCTGTGTCGCTTGCCTTCCTGCCTTCTCCCTTCCTTGTGATGCACCTTGCTTTCTTTATCAAAATAGTCTAAGTTCCTTGTAGGTAGAGACTGCACCTCGCTTAGCTGTGTGTTTTACACATTGTAAGTTCATGGTACCAGTCAAGTAGATAACCTTACCCTTCATATTTTGTGACTAACTTCTAGTATTAAAGGTAACAGTCCCAAGGGTGAATTAAACCATTCTACAATTTTAAAAGAACATGTAAAAACCTAAAAACAAAGTCATTCTGCTTCCTGCATCAAGAATCAAGTATTTCCAGCAGTTTGATTTGGAATGATGGACAAGGGCGGTAAAATGTGTGCAGGTTTCTCTTCACTCATTAATAACGTGACTTCACTGGCCGTAAGTACTTGAGCAATATATATTCTTTTTCTTACTTCTTGCCCTTCCTCCATCAAACTAAATCTATGTGTATTGGCTCCTTGGTAATTTCTGTGGCTTTCAAAAGGGTGAGTTCCAGATTTGAAAGCTGAGAAAGTGCTAAGAATTCATTGGGAAGAGAAAATCTGATGTCGAGCTGTATTGCATGACATAATTTAATACTTCTTGACTTTAATGTTTGGTGAAAGAACAACAGAGGGGCACTATGATAAAGCTCAATCTACTAAAATAGTCCACATATTGCACTATGAGCAAAACCTGATTCAATTACTGTTTCCTGGTTAAAGAGCACGATGCATTTCAGTGTATTCTTGATTGCTCTTCTGATACAGGCAGACACTGCTATGCAGGGGACTACACACACTTTCCGCTCTGACTCACTCCATCTGCCTGCCTCCCGTTGCCCGCACCCCATTACTGCACCCAGACAGGCTGAGCCAGGGGGACCAGGCCTCCCAGGCTCTCTGCCCGCCTTGTCTCTCAGTTCTCCGTCTTACCTTATTTCCTACCCTCCCTGATCTCTTCAAGTCCCCAAAGGTGATGTCAGTGTTCAAGCATTCGAACACTAGGTTGAGAACATGAGATTCCATTCCTCCAACTAAATAGCAAAAGCACATTACCCAATGAAAACATGGGCAAAAGACCTGAGTAGACTTTTCTATAAAGGTCAAGTGTTGGGGAGGCTATGGAGAACAGAGAACCATTGCACACTTTTGCTGGGAATGTAAATTGGTACAGCTGCTGTGGATACAATATGATGGTTCTTCAAAATATGAAAAAAAGAATTACCACTCAGCCCAGCCATTCCACTTTTGGGTACACATCTAGAGGAATTAAAGTCTAGATCTTGAAGACTTGTCTACTTCCCCACATTCACTGAAGCATATTCATAATAGCCAAGATATAGAAACAACCTAAGTGTCCATCAGCGGACTAATGGATAAAGCAAATATGGTATATACATACAATGTACAGTATTCAACCTTAAGAAAAGAAGGAATTCTTACCATTCACAACCACGTGGTAGACCGTGAAGATATACACCAAGTGAAATCAGACAGAAAGACAAATCTGCATGGTCTCACTTATTTGTAGCATCTAAATAGTCAAACTCATAAAAGCAGAGAATAGAATTTGCTGCCAGGGACCGCCTGGCACTGGGGCTGGAGAAAATGGGGACGGTACTCAACAAAGTTACAAAATTTCAATTATTTGGAATGAATCAGTTCTGGAATTGACTATATATCAAAGAAACTATGATTAACAATACTGTATTGTATGCTTAAAAATTTCTGAGGGTAGATATTATATTAAATTCTCTTACTACAAAAGAAAAAACAGGAAAAAGAACACATGCTTCCATTATATCACTGTTTGAAACCAACAATATGCAGCGTTGTCACAAACCATCATAGAATCAAGAAAATGTAACAATAACCACTTTCATCAGGCCCACAGGAGGAGTGCTCCTCCCTCAGACTCTGCTGGACTTTGTCAGTAACTCCCATTTCCATGATGTTACTATGAGAAAGGCCCAGGAGAATTCTTAAGACTGGCAAAAAAAAAAAAAAAAAAAAAAATCACTTAATGGATTTTTTATTTAACCTTGTTATATACAGCTATAAGAGGAATAAAACATTGAAATTTGACCAAAAGCTGTATGGAAAAGCTTTAAGCTAACATGTTTTTCTAGATAGACTAAAATTAATAACATGTACGTAAATATTAATTAAATATTACCATTAAATATTAAGATGTCATTAAATTGCATCAAAATGCAATTAGAAATAATTTTTTAGCTGGTATTAAATCACAGGCGAGGCATTTCCTGGAACAGCGCTTAGGTAAATCACCTGCAAAAGACACTGGGCTCGAATCCACGTTTGGGGTCAGGTGTGGGTGAGGGAAACAACCACTGTGAACTAAATACAAGTCAAATAAAATGCTTCTTCCTCCTCTTTCTTCCTGCCCGCCTGCCTACTCACTTTCCTTTAAAAAAAAACAAAAAAAAAGCCTCTTCAGTGAAAAAAACACAAAACCGGCTCATAGGCTTAGAAAAAACTTCAGAAACCAGGAAGCCTAACCACCTCCTCACTGTGGAATCTTTCTTCAACACTGGAGACAGTCATTTAGCCTTTGAACACTGAGCAAAAGGACTCTTTGTTTTGTGGGCTAACCCTTTTCTACTCTGGTTAATCCCACTCTCAGGGGGTTCTTTCTGATGGTCAGTCAGGACCCCTGTACTGTGACATCCAGCCATGCGGCTCTGGAACAATAACAAGAACATATAGGCTCTTGAGTCAGACAGAACTGGGTGTAAGTGCAGGGTTTATCATTTACTAGATAAGCAGCCTGATGTCTACTGTGCCTCCGTGACCTGTTGCATTAAATGCTCTTGGTGTTGGTGGAAGGCTCAGAGGCACTGTGTTGAGTGCCTGGAATAGGGTAGACATGCATCCGATGGCGGCTGTCCTCCGGCCTTCTGGCACAGCTAACCGCCCCGGGACAGGGCCCTTTGCACAGTTAAAATGCACAGCTCTCTCCACAATTGTTCGCACACCACGGTTTCCAGACCCCTTCACCTCCTGGTCGCTCTCCACTGGGTTATCAAAGAAAACATTCTTCCACATGTATCTTGTACCCGAGCTCCTTCAGATAAGCTCATCGGCAAGGAAAGCAGACAATGAAGACGCGTTTGGCAGGGTGCGCATGCAGACGCGGCTGAGAGCAGTACTGAGGACCCAGTCCCACCTGCACATCCTGCTCCAGCTTGATCTTGATCGTGTTGTACTCTTCCCAATCCCATTGCCTCTGCTTCTTCAGCCGCTGCTGGTAGTCCTCCACTTTTCTGATGTGGCTCATAAGATACTCCACCTGAAGGCACAGGAAGACGGGGTGAGTCAGGTCCCACCTCCAGCATACTCACTTCTTCCGTGGCCTGATCACATGACACAGCGGGGACTGTCAAAGTGTCGTGACTCTGGCAGGCATCTGGGAACTCTCAGGCCTTGGTTTGTATGGCTTCATGGGGGTTCTTAGTCCAGAAACTCCAAATGCTCCACTAAGAAATTAAGCACAAGTGTGTCCTGGTGGCTTAGTGGATAAGTCTACCAGGTGTAGTCCACATACATCTCAAGGACCCAGGTTCAAGACCTGGGGCTGGGGGTGGAGAAGATGGGGAGCTGGCAACAGACCAAGATAAACAACTACATAAAATAAAATTTCTTCCTTGTCTCTCTTCCTGTCTCCCTGCTTACTTGCCTTCATTTCTGTCTGTACCTTTCCTTTAAGAAAGAAAGGGAGGGAGGGAGGAAGGACGGGAGGGAGGGAGGGAGGGAGGGAGGGAGGATGGGAGGAAGGGAAGGAAGGAGGGAGGAAGGGAGGGAAGGAAGGAGGGAAGGAGGGAAGGAGGGAAGGAGGGAGGGAAGGAGAGAGGGAAGGAGGGAAGGAGGGAAGGAAGGAGGGAGGGAAGGAAGGAAGGAAGGAGGGAGGGAGGGAAGATGGGTGGATGGGAGGAGGGAAGGAAGGAAGGAGGGAGGGAAGGAAGAAGGAAGGGAGGGAGGAAGGAAGGAAGGAAGGGAGGAGGGAGGAAGGGAGGAATTAAGCACAGGCTTGCCTCTGTGGCGCGGTGGCTAAGGTGCAGGCCGTGCAAAACCCAAGACCTGGGTTTAAGGCCCAAGCCAGGACAAGGAGCGCAGACCCTGCAGTCAATGTTCATATTTAAAAAAAAAAAAAATTGGATCTTGGTCAGGTTATGTCTTTGTTGTTCATGCCTCTGAAATAAAGGGATTTTTTAAAAATTAACCTTAAAAAGACTTTTTTGGCCACAAATAACCACAATTGGGGTAAATGGCCAGGAAACAAAAGAGAGTGACAGGAGCCTGCAAGGAGCTTCCAGGCGGCCCCACCACCACCAGGGAGCCACCACTCAGGGCCACAGAAGGAACCAATGCCACGGGAGTCCTCCCAAGACACAAAAAGACCCTGCTCATCCAGGAAGCACCAGGCCCACGGCCACTGGCGGCTTTACCTCTTTGGCGTTGTGAACCTGCAGGGCCCGCTCCCACTTCTTCTTGTTACTGGTCAGCAGCTCCTGTCGCTCCAACTCAAATGCTTTCTACCGCCAAGAAGGAAAAGGGGCCTCGTGTCTGCTTTGGTTAGACAGGCCCCACAGCATCAAAGAGCCCCTGAAGGACAGCACAGCCGTCATGTCACCACCACACACAGTCAGATCCCAGTGCAGGCTTGCCATGTTTCATGCAACCCAAAGGCTAAGGAGTTACCAGAGAATGAGTATTATATGACCTATAGTTCATACAAATCCAGAGAGGAAATATACCAATTCCCACGCCAGGGAGCCGGTGCCCTCGGTGGCAGTCACGGGACAAACCCTGGCATGGAATTCAAACAGGACTGGGGCAGGGTTGGGGGTGGCACTTCTATGCTTGGGGTTCCCATGACCAAAGGCAACAGGGAATGCAGAAATGAGTCTGTGATCATCCAGAGAGACAGGTGCCCCTGCTCTAGGTTCGCCTCCATTTTGGAAAGGCCTGTCTCAGTCTCAATTCTTGATGCATCATTCAAATTCAAAGCACTGAGTCTTGAATCTTGTTGCCACACCCCTTTCCCATCCCCCATCTGAAAAATAATTCAAATCAATGTGTCTTATGCTGATAGAACACTGACCTCCCTCCTCCACTTATCCTTACCCTGTTTTATTTTCTTTCAAAGTACCTGTCCGATTACATATTTATTCACCTATCTGTTTATTAGCTAGATGTCTTCTACTAGAACACAGGTCCCACTGAAGACTGTTTCATTCGTTACTGTATTCCCAGTCCCTTGAACAATGCCTGGCATATCACAGAATAACTTTTGAATAACTGTCAAATGAGTAAATAAATTAATGGAATCCCAGTGCACAGACAGGATCAAAGGACCGAGACATCTGCAACTCTCCCTCCTCCCAGGCTGGTTACCTCGATGTGTTGGACCTCCTGACGGAAGGTTTTAATCACAGTCTTCACTTGTTCTTCCATCCTCTCCAGGAGCAGGCAGATGTCATCTGACTGCTTCTTCAGGTCCTTCACATACTGGTCATCCTTTGTTTTCAGCTCCTAGAAAAGATGGGTCACAAACTGAGACGGAAGTCAGGCACCATGCGCACTCCACAGGGACCCCTTTGTGAATGGGGGGGACAAGGTACCAAGTGAATGTGGCCGCAGGAGCCCGAGGGGCCCAGGAGGAAGATGGGGAAGGAGTTGCGTGGGCCTGGCCTGGGACAAAGCTCTGAACAGCAGCCGGAATGAAACCCCCAGTTACCGCTTGCTGCAAATCTCCCTGCAGGCTCCCTGCTGGGCAGCGAACGTTCATATTCCAACAAAGGATCATTTCTACTGCAGACTAACTCCCACCATGACTAAAAACGTCAAATCTGAAATATGTGCTTGGAAGCACATCTTCCAGTTAGGTAGCCAATCATTCTAAGAACCCAGGTTCGAGACCCAGGGTGAGGGTGGGGGACAATCAAGATGAACAACTAAATAAAATAAATAAATGTTTCCTCTTCCTCTCTCTTCCTGCCTGCCTACTCTTCATTCCTGCCTGCACCTTTCCTTTAAAGAAAAAAAATCAATAAGTAAAGTAAAAGAAAAAATCACTAGGAAGATTTTTCTCCCGACTGAGAGTTGCCGAGTTGTGGAGCATTGTAAGCAAAGGCGACACCTCTCGCGCTGGAAACAAGTCAGTAACCCAGCGGGAGCCCCAGTCAGATGCCCCCGGGTGGACGCCGTGGCCAGCCGGGCCTCTTACCTGCTGTAACTCGCTGATAAGCTTGTTCTTGTCTTCAATCAGCCCTGCACAGTGCAACTGCTGAGTGTTGAGCATTTCCCACAGGTCCTGGGGGATTTGCTTCTGTTTGCCCTCCTCCCACTTCGCGGTGATTTCATCAAATTTGTCCTGGCTGGTCTTGACTTCATTTTCCAGCTTTTCAAGTCTGCAAATACAAACACGAGCACCAGGCCAGCTCACCCCAGGTGGTGCCTTCCAAGAGAGCAGGCGGGCGCTCTGGCCCCTGGGAGACAGGACCCAGGCACTGAGTACTCCAGAGGCATCGGCTCGAAGCCCACGGGGTCTGAGGCATCTTTGAGCGTCATTCCTGACTCTACATTACTGAGACCAAATAAACCATGTAACTACTGGTTTAGTTCACTGGGCACTGTCCACATACACCCCAAGGTCCTCAACTCAAGACCTGGGGCTGGGGCTAACAGCCAGGATGAACAACTACATACAATAAGTGAAAATGTTTCTTCTTCCTCTCTCTTCCTGCTTACCTGCCTTCATTCCCACCTGCAACTTTGCTTAAAAAATTGTTTTAAAATTTGACAAAGCCACTTTCCAACAACTAGAATTTAGGACCTGAGAGATGAAATATTGTTACATTGATCGGCCTTCAGAGCAGGGGTTCCTTACCTCTGGCGCTTTATCTCCTCTTCGTCAGCTCTCCTGTGACTCTCCCTGATGTCTGCAGCCACCTGGATATTGGTCACCAATTCCGTGCCACAAAGGAGCAATTTAGCCAATTTCTAAAAACAAGGAAAGAATGTATTAAGTTAGAGCACTTCATAAAGAATAAATAAAACTATTTATAAGGAATTATAAGTGTGTAACTTAAAAAGGTTAGAACTATCTTGCACACTCTCTGTAGCTCTTCTATCTAGACAAGCGAAATAAAAAACTATCTTAAGACTATTAAAAGTAGCATCCATTTAGTAACCCACATCATGAGGACACAAGTGAGAAGCACTCTGCTAACCCGGATGTACTTCAGTTTACTGTCAGAGTGGGGAGGGGTCAGCATTGTGCTGCACAGACCTCAGCTCTGTCTCAGCACTTTCCCAGTAGAATCCCACGTGGCTGATCTGGCCAGTGTCCTTTCCAAGAACCTCAGTCGGGGCGGTGAAGCAGATGGTGACAGTTGTCCCCCAGTGTCAATCTCCCCTCTTCTCAGGAATAAACACTCAAATTCTAGCTGGGCACTTGACCTCCCCAAACAGATGCATCCCCCAAACTGTCCCACAGTGAGAATGCGGCCTGCTCCACAGAATGAAACAGCGACACAAGCCACATCTGAATTGGGCCTTGAAGGAAAAAGGTGTCCCTTCTGCTACCCAACATGTCCCTGTCCCTTCGGATGGAATGTGGTGCTAAAAGCTGGCATGATGAGCAGATAAAAGCAACCTAAGGGATCACAGGAGATGAGGTCCCTGCACTGAGAAATCCTGTATTAGCCTGGACGACTGGTGCTCTGAAAGGTTACGTGAAGCAGAGAAATAGGCCGCCATCTTGTCAGAGCTACTG
The DNA here is from genome assembly GCA_004363575.1 of Solenodon paradoxus. NCBI lineage: Eukaryota > Metazoa > Chordata > Mammalia > Eulipotyphla > Solenodontidae > Solenodon > Solenodon paradoxus. The sequence goes on from RJWH01000458.1 coordinate 23,615, forward strand.
TTACATTGGATCTTTTCTCACAGGGGTTCTTGCACAGGAGACAACTGTAGCTGGCTCACTGTCCTCTCCCACACTGGGCTCAGGAATTTTGCTATTGGTGACCCCCTTCTAAAAGCCTCTTTGTAAACCCCGCTCTCAGTGTCTTCTCTCCTGACCTTTCCTTGAAGTCATGATTTTCAACAGAAAGTTCAAGTGTCCTTTGGTTATGCCTAAAATTTTCCAGGTGTGTTTTGGAATTTACAAATTCTCAACTCACATCATTTCTGAACTGAGAACCTAGAAGAATCTCTGTGCCACGGAGTCACTGAAGTAGTCAGAGCCTCTATTTCATCTCCTATGGAAATCCTGAAATGCAGTTATAATGAATACAGAATGGAACCTTCACTCAGATATCTAGGGTGCTCCAGAATTTCAGTGCCTACAGCTTTAACATGTATGCCAAAGAGTTTTAATACGTAAGGAAGGAATGACTTCCCTACAGTTTTGAGCATTTCTCTACTTTCTACTCAATCTGAGCACCAGAAATTTCTGAATCAGCTATTTAAGACCCAAAATTGAACATTTCGGAGTCACAATAAAAATATGTACCCCTAACATTTTGCAGACCCAAGGGAACAGTTTAAATGGGGGACTCATACAACCACAGATCTAAATATTTTCAAATTATAATTCAATGTAATAAATTCTGAAACATGCTCTCTCTGCCTACCTTGACAGTCCTAATTTGAATTCAGGCTACACCTCGGCGAACCACTCAGAAATGAGTGGTTGAGGGAGAGCCAGACTGGTCTCCAGCCCTCAGCCCCACATCCCATTTCCTTCCTACCTCCACCTCTGTCCTGCGCCATGACGGAGTTCACAGAAAAGCATGTGGATTTCCCAGGCTACAAGCCCAAGCTACATCTGCACTCCTTGGCTACCCAAAAGGCCTAAGGGGGCACATCAGTGGCCTCATCTTCACTGAGCCAGACAAACCTTGGGAAGAAGCCCATTCAGGCCTTGAAAGTGGGCGCCATATTGGCGTTAGTGTCCACACTCATGGACACCATATTGGAACAAGGTCAGAGGTCAAATAATAAAAACACCTGCCCCTCCAGCATCAACAGTGCTTGCTGCAGGCAGTGGTACAGTCTGTTCTCCTGGTTACGGAACTGGTGGCTGTCAGGGTGGCAAGCAGTTAGGATAGTAGCCAGATCCTGCAACCCCAGCGCGGGCAGCTGAATGCTTTCCTTCAGAGCCTGGTCTCACGATCACGAGAGACTCCAGCCTGGGGTCACTGCTGACCCGCCTGCCTGCCTGCAACCTGAAACCCCCAGGTGCTGGTGGTTGGAGCTCCTGACCCAGGCCTGTTCTCTGCACTGTGAAATCCTAAAATAAGACTATGATGTCAAGACAAGGAGAGGTCTACTAGCCTAATCCATAGAAATAAACCCAGGGTACACACACACACACACGCACACACACACACACACACACACACACACACACACACACACAGAAAAAAGAAAAAACAAAGAGACAGAAATTTACTCCAAATATAAAGTGCTTTTCTTCTTGCCTGCCTGACTACTTGCCTTCATTCCTGCCTGCACCTTTCCATTAAAAAAAAAGAGAGAGAGAGAGAGAGAGAGAAAAGGACTTCCAAGCAAGAATACCCTTCCCTACTAGGCTATCATTTAGAATTGAAGGATGATAAAGAGATTTCCAAAAAAACAAAGGTAAAAGGAACTCATCATGACTAAACCAGCCATGCAAGAAATGCCAAAAGGATTTCTACACAATGAATAAAATCCCGTTAGAAGCAGCGAAACACCAAATAAAAAGTGTTGATGTGGAGAAGAGTAAAACGTGGACTATTAGAATGAGCTTCAGATTAACTTGCTTTCCAATTAAAATCGGTTAGAAGCAAATCAATGAGATATCATCTCACACCTGTGAGAATGGCTGTTAGCCAAAAGCTAGAAACAACTAGCGGTATTGGGGACTCAGAGCGTAGGAAACCAATGCACTGGTGATGGTAGTGGGGCAACCATTATGAAGAGTAGTATGGAGAGTCTTCAAGACTCTAACACAAGAAAATTGAGACTAGAAATATCATATGACCCCATTATCCCAATCCTGAGTAATGAACCAAAAGCATTAATTTGAAGAGATATATGAACTTTTATGTTTATTGTAGCATTATTTACAACAGCTGAGAGCTGAAAGCAACCTAAGTGCCCATTGACAGATGAGAAGATATGAAACATATACTCATGGAATGCTATACAACTATTTTTAAAAGAGATGAAATCCTGTCATTTGGAACAAGATGGGTGAAACTAGAGAGAATTATGCACAGTGAAATGTCAGAAGTAGGAAGCCAAATATCACAGGATTTCATTCATGTGTGGTCTACAGAAAAACCAGACAAAATAATTCAAGCAAAAATGGACTTTTCTCTAAACAACTAAATTAGTGGTGTCCAAAAAGGAAGGTGGGGAGAGGGGTATAAGTTGGGTAAAAGAAGTCAACTATATGGTGAAGCACAGAATTGGACTGTTAATGAGGAACTTAATGTATTATAGACAATATGGATTTACTGACTTACAACGATGTACTCCTTAAACTCATATAATGTTGGGCGGGCCCTGGTGAGAAGCGGTTGAGCGCAGTCCACATACATCCCAAGGTACCAGGTTCGCATGCCAGGGCGGGTGGGAACAATCAACAGGAACAACTAAATAAAATACATAAAATGTTTCTTTCTTTTCTCTTTTCCTGCCTGCTGCCTCTGCTCACCTTCATTCCTGCCTGTGTGCTTTCTTTAACAACAGAGCAAAACAGAGTGTATATAATGTTATCATGCAGTGTTTCTTCAATCAACTTTCTTTAATTGGAAAAAAAAGAATTAAACAGAAAAAATTAAACAGAAAATGAAAAGAATCAGCACTTTAAACATGACTGGTAAAGCACAGGACCAAGGTAGGGGGTCCTCCTGCCCAGGTGTCAGGGGAGCTGGTTACTAATTCCTCACCAGCGAAGACAGTAGCATCCTTGTATACATTTCTCTTTGGCGCCAACACTCTTCCAAACCTGAGTCCTGTGTGAAAGGAATCTTGAAAAACGGCTAATGAAAACCATAGAATCTTTTTTATTTTATACTCAGAGAGCACTCGGGATGAGCTATCTAACAGTATTTTTGAAATTGTATCCTCAGAAAATATAGCAGGGTCTTCAAGTTGATATATGGAACCTGTCAGCTTGGAGATCGCGGACCCTTTAGGTGAAGTAACCTAAATAATAAGATGTAACAGGACTCATCAACTTCACAGAAAGCAACAGACTGGCAGCAAAAGCCCACAGCAGCTCAACGTCTTTCCACCACCACAAATAGCTTACTTTTTTTTTCCAGTTTACACTCCCACCACCAGTGCATATGGTTTCCTTTGCTCTGTCCTCAATACCACTTTTTGCTTTTGTAAGTACATTTCCATTTCTCCAGGGGTGATGTCTCTCCTTACCACTTTTATATAAATCCCACCCTGTTTTCTAAGCCCCACTCAAATCCCACTTTCTCCAACACCACTTCTCCCAAGCTGGTCATTTTAGTGAGCTCTTTTCCATATCTCGTTCCTGCAGCATCACTGGGCAGCTCATTCAGTAATTCATGAAATTTGCCCATCTGGCTTGCTGTTTTGCACTGTTTATCCCTCTTTCATCCCTTGTTCCAATACCTTTGTTAAATACCCTAGAGCCCTGCTGTTGTCACAGAACAATCAGTGATTTCTTGTTCATGTTCACTGAGCATAAAGCCTTGCACTGCTCCACGGGCCCCTGAGAGGTTCTCAGTCTCACGGAACCTCCCCTCCACTGGGGACACCGCATGCACACACACCCCGACACAAGGCATTCGACTAAGATGAAATGAATGGGATGCATAAGAAGTATGTGATGTGTGACTTAAAGGAGTGTTAGCCTGGGCTAGGGAAGAATTCATAGAGGAGTTAGAACTCGAGATGATCTGAAAAGTCTGGAAAGGCAACCTGAAGAAAGGCGAGGAGGGGAAACAAGAACAACAGAGAGGGGAGAGGCTTGGCATGTCCAGATGATCAAAAGCACTAGCCTGGGAAGAACAAAGCTCTCCCCCTCTTCCACAGTTCCCACATCCCTCGACCTGGTGGAGGGGTAGGTAGGTGCGCTGACCTCCAGCCGAGAACACAAAGGACCTGGGTTCATGTCTAGAAGGAACAAATGAGATGAATAAATAAAAAAATTACAGAAAATGCTTCTCCTCTCTCTTCCATCTGCCTGCCTCCTCCCCTTCACTCCTGCCTGCACCTTTACTTTAAAAACAAAACAAAGCGTCCTGGAGGAGAGTGAGTGGATCAGCAGAACAAAAGTTGAAGGCCCACATCAGGTAACAGTGGGAGAGAAGATTGTAAAGATGGGAGCAGACTACACGAAGCCTGGAATGTCAGGCAAAAGCACTCACACTTTATCCTATAATAGTGAATGTCATTAAAATGTCTGAGCAAAGAAGGACTTACACTACAGAAGCCCTTTCTAGAGAGGTCTAAAAAGGGCAGAGATTCTAACTCAGTTCTGCCTAGAGACAGGAACTTGGAATCTCTTCTGAGATGCCCTCTCTCCTGGGCTTCTTCTAAACACAAGAACCGTGACACAGCTCTGTAGTCGGACAAGGCTGATAGGACCCATTTGCTACCCAGTTCACACCAGCCTGCTTTCTTCTTTCTGCTTGTAGCTCCTGCTTTGATCTTCCTCAGTCTCCTTCTTCCCATCTAAATATTCTCCAAGCGCTTCCCTGTGATGAAGAGAAAATAGAAAAAGCGAAGTCATTTCTAGTACTTAAGTTCCATAGCACCTCACATGATATACAAGAATAATACAGTCCAGATAGATAAAAAAATAATACAAAAAAACACAACAAAAAACACGAGACCTATCTCAGAATAAAGCCAAAGTTAAGAAAAAAAGATTGAAAACACACACACACAAAGGAACACTAATCAGAAAAAACAAATCTGCATCCTTATGTTCACAGACGCACAGTTCACAACAGCCAAGACATGGAAACACCCTACATGCTCGTCAACAGATGACAGATAAAGAAGCTGTGGTACAGATGCTCGATGGAATTCTAAGCAGCCATTTTTTAAAAAGATGAAATCATGCCTTTGGCAACAATTTGTATGGAACGGGAAGGGACCATGTTAAACAAAATAAGTCAGAAAGAAAAACAGAAGCACAGGATGGTTTCATGCATATGTGAAATATAAAGAAACAAGACAAATAACCAGTGTGAACACCTAAATGGCAATACAATGAAGTGCTAAAAACAAAAACAAATCAGACAGATCTCAACAAAATTCACAGGACATAAGACAGTTGCAACCAGGCGAGTGGGAAGGAGGCGGGAACTAAGGAAGAAAGGAGTTAACAGCGTGCTGGTAGAAAGCCCTAGAACCCTGGTGGTGGGTGTGATGTGAAACGCACACACTAATAGCTGTTCATTTTAATGACTTATGAGACAGCAATACAAGGAAATATTTTATAGTCTATGAAAAGAATACTATCTAGCAGTGATGAAAAGATAGCCATAATGCGTATGTAAAAAAAAGTCAGCTATCACATAACATATAAAATATACATTTTCTTTTTAAATAGGTTTATAGCCACATAGGAAGATTCTGGAAGCATTTATGACAACAGCAATTATTTCAGGAAAGGTAACATTTCTAAGATTTCTATTTTCTACATTTTTTCATTGCATGAATTTTACAAATAGTGTGTGTGTGTGTAAATCATAAAGTAAGCATAAAGAGGAAGGAAAAAGATAAGGCTCTAGATGCTGGACCTCTGGAGGATGCAGGAGGAAATGATCCCGCCACCTCTGTAACACTTAAGTCATAGAGGTTCACTCTGTCCTCTGCACCTGGTGACCAAGAGGAATCTCGATATTACTTTAAGAAAATCAAAACCACTATGTCATAGGCGGTTGATTCTGTCCATAGTGAAATATGCAAAACCCTTTACCTCCTTTCTCAACCTTTTCTAGCACTGACTTCTACCTCCACTGCTTTTGTTCAAAGTTCCATTTTTGAGATGCAGAACTGAGTTATCCTCTCCCACTCTTAATCTAACCAAAACCCAGGTCATCAGATATTGCCAGGTTAATGGTGACCTCCTGAGCACTCCCAAAATGTAGTCATTCTCTTGACCTTTTCCTTTGACCACCAATAAGTTATCAACCTTATCTAAATAATCCTTCCAACTATTTCCCAGGAGCAAAGACCAGTGCTTCAGAAAGAAAAGGAACAATGTTAGATTCTTATTTTCTCCTTTCAACTTGAATCCCACTGCTGCGTTCTATGTGTCATTTTTGACTGCCCAGCACTGCACTGTCCAATATGGTAGCCACTCGTTACACGTGGTTATTGAGCATTTGAAATGTGGCCATGGCATTTGAAATTGAAATGTGCATATGAGTGTAAAAAATACATGAATTTTGAAGGCTGAACCAAAAAAAAAAGAGAAATATAGGATTTATACTGATGGCATGTTTAAGTAATATATAGCGGGTTAAAAAGCAAAGTACAAAATTGAATTTCACCTTTTTTTTTTCACATGACTACTAGAAAATTTAAAATTACACATATGGATCATATTATATTCCCATTGTTCTGCACTGACCCAAATGTACTCCTCAGGGAACTGTCCAGATTTTCCTCTCCTTTTAGGAACCCACTTCCCCACCACGGCCACATGTGGGCTCAGTGGGAGCTGACATCATGAATATTTCATCTCCAATATTCCATCTCCATCTACAATTCCAACTTCCATGACCAATAAAAGTCCTTCCTTAGGATTTTAGAGTTCTAAGTTTGAAATAATTTTCTTTCAAAATTTTGAGAACATTGCTCCATTTTCTTCTAATTCCTGGTCTTGCTATGGGAGGAGCCTGATACTATTCTGTTTCATAATCCTTTTATGTGAGAAGGCTTTATTTTTATATTTTTGGTTCCCCCCACCCTGCACCCCACTCTGGAAGCTTGCAGGACCTTTCTCTTTGTTCTCAGTGCTTTGTTCTCAATGATGTGGCTGGGGAATGATCAGTTTTTATGAATTATGCTGAAAATTTGTAATTAGGTAGTCCCCTTCAGTCAGCATTAACTCCTGATTTTCAGTTCTGAGCAACGTTCTTCAGTTCTTTCAGAGATCATCCCCCTTCTATCTGTCCTGGATCAACAGGGATACTCTAAGTTTTCTAAATCTTTTTTAAAGATTTAGATGTTTTTTCTAAATCTACTACTTTTTTTAAGCAAAGGTGCAAGCAGGAATAAAGCTGAGGAGGCAGACAGACAAGGAGAGGAGGAAGCAGCATTTTATTTTTATTTAAGTGCTCATCTTGGCTGTTCCTCCGGGCCCCAGGTCTGGAACCCGGGACCTGGAGATGTATATGGACAGCACCCAGGGTCTATTAGACTATTAGGTAACTAGGGCATGCCATAGTTTTATACATTCCGTTTTGCTCTCTCTCCTAAGCAATTCATTACCTTTACTTCCCAACCCTTCTATTTTTTCCATTTCTATCCTATTTTACATTTCGAAGAGCCCAGTTAGGCTCTCTGGACACTCCTAACAGCACCTTCTTCTGTTGTATGGAGGCAGTATCTCTTTTTTCCCTCAGAGGATCTTAATGAGAGTCCCTTCGTTGTCCTATCGCTGTCTTTTCTTGTTAGATAGTCTCATTTCCTAAGTTACCTTTCTGATGTATGTGTTCATTTTTGGTATCTACCTTTCCTGTCAGAGAATTTTCTGGAACTCTGGAAATCCTTGGCAGCCTTGTGATAAGACTAGAGTTGCTGAGATTAGATGCTCTGAGTACAGAGGTGTGACTCAGTGGGAAGAGACGTGGCATAGGCCCTGGGGCTTGGGGAGAAGGTCAGGTGCACTGCATCAGAGAATCTTACACCTTTGTAAAAACAGTTCCTGGCCAGCCTCTGACGTGAACACTTGAGCAAGGCCATAAAGAACACCAAGTGACCAACTGCTTGTCATAAACTAGGTTCTATCAGATCCACCAAATCCTAAGTTGATGGGCCCAGTGGCTGCCGGCTGTGGGATAGAAATGGTAGAACTGAGATGGAGGCTGGTCAGGACCAGAGGTCACATATCTGCTGCATGAGCAGGTTGCCCAAGACCGCTCCGTGTGGCTCAGGAGTCCCGTATGACCAGCCTCAGGAAGAAAAAATAAGCCAAGACGAGGTTACAGCTCTGATGCCTTGGTTAGAGGGGTCAGGTTGCCAGTGGGCAGTGGCCGCACCAGTCACACTTGGGGAGGACCTTGAAAGAGAGCAATGAAAACCTTCCCAATGGGCAGTGCTTCCAGGGGGCGGCAAGTCAGGGACTTTGTGTGGAAGGAAACTTGACCTAGAACACCTCGTCCAAGCACCAAGCACCATCTGAACCTTTGGCAGGGGTGGCACACAATGCATCCTCTGGCCAAGGGGCCCACTTCACAGCAAAACAGGTGCACTGGTCCCATCACAGACCCACCACTGCAATCAGCCTGGTGGTGTGGGAACGACCTGCAGAGACACCGCTGGAGACAATGCTCTGGAGAGAGAGAGTCTGTGACTCTCTCTGACTGTCCAGGTAGAAACAACACACAGGGCTGGCAACCAGTGTGCAGAAGCTGGAGTGGCCCTGCTGAGCACCAACTCTAATGACCCACCCGGACCGTGTGCTTCCCACTCAGCCAGGTACCCTCTGCAAGGTGGGAAGCCCTAGTCTCCGGAGGGGTGCACTTTTGCTAGGGCACAGAGCAAGGGTCCCACAGAGCTACACGTTACAGCTGCCTCCTGAGCACTTTGGTTCCCTGTGTCCAATGGCCAGCAGACAAGAAGAGAAGTGGCATCTTGGCAGGGCAGTTGACGCTGAGCGGCAGAAGTTCTGTGCCCTGGTACACTCCGGGTGCCTACAGAAATTCAGATCACCCGGTGCTCTCGGCACCCCTCACGAAGGCCCACCTTGTCTGAGCGGACAGGGACAGCCACCCCCGGCAGGAGAAGGTAAGGTTAACAGGCCCAGACCCTTGAGGAATGAGGATTTGTGACACGAAACCCCGATAAGCCGCTGGGCCCAGCAGAAGTGATAGCTGAGGTCCACTAAATGAATACTTGTGGAAAAAGACCCCCAAGGGCAGGTCACGGATCTCCAGCATCTTCAGTGCACGGCCCCCAGCTTCTGGGTGCCTCCCGTTCTCCGTGAAAGCGCTGAAGGAATTCTCTTTGCCGTCTTGGCTTCGGTAGTTTATGAATGTTTTAGGCACAGTCCACATGCATCCCAAAGTCGCGGGTTCGCATCCCGGGACCAGGGGAACAACCAAGATGAACAAATAAATAAAATGAAGCAAAGTGCTTCTTCCATCCTCCTCCTCCTCCTCGCTCTGCCTGCCTGCCTGCCTGCCTGCCTACTCGCCTTCATTCCTGTCTGCACCTTTCCTTAAAAAAATAAAACAAAACCCACACTTTGGGCTTTCTGAAAGCTTTCGCTCTCAAGAAACAAGCCTCACTCACTCTGGGGTACGCAGGGCAGAGTCCCCGCCCCAGGAAGTCCCTGCATCCCCGCAGCGCGGCGCTCCCATCCCCGGCTCACCGCCTCCGGGCCTCCAGGCGCGCCGCGATGCGGAGGCGCCGGGCCTGAATCCGCTCCTGGGGGTTATCAGAGTGTATCGACGGCCCGAGAATCGGGGTGGATAAGTGTTCCTCCTCCTTTTTCTCCAGGACGCCCAGCGACACCGTTGGATTCATCGCTGGAGCCTCCTGGCCCCGGGCAGCTCCGCCCAGACCGCCGAGCCCCGCCCTGTTGCTAGCAACAAGCCGTTGCTAGGGAAAAGCGTTCTCCGGCCCCGCAGCCCCAGGGCGCTGCGCGCTGCTCCTCGGCCCGCCCGCCCGGCGCCCAGCTAGGGGCTTTATTCCTCTCCGCCTCGGAGCCGCCCGCAAGGCTCGGCAGTATTCGCGGAACCTGGAAGACTAAAGAGCTGCACCAAGTTGTGGCTCATCAATTACTTGACTTATGATTAATTCATCATTCTTTCATGCTTCAAAATAAGTCTGTTAAGTTCCGTGCTAGCGCTCAAGCTACAGGCGTTGTCTTTTCTTTTTAGAAGATAAGAGTAAAAGGTTGGCGCTTGAGCCTACCGCCTCTCGAACCAGTGTATTGCACCCACCCACAGGGCCCCTAGCGACTCCAGACTCCAGACTGTAAAACCACCCGGCCGTGGAGTTTACATCCAGCAAGTGGAGGTTGTCTCTGGAGACGCCTTCGGTTGGGCTGAAACCAGGACGATGCCACCAGCAGCGCCTGCATATGCTTACAGGAAGCGGAATGGAAGGCAGAGGAAAATAATAGGGAGAGGAGTTGGGGAGAGGACTGAAAGAGTGTAGAAGCAAATTAAACTCTCGAAGAAGCACTGCTCCTTGAAAAGGCCCCATTCTCTGGGCAGTGTGTGTGTGTGTGTGTGTGTGTGTGTGTGTGTGTGTCTTGTTATCAACAAAAAGTCTTGCTGCTCAGGATTAAAATCTCTTTAAAGAGAAGAAACTGGGTAACACTTGCCAGGGACTTGTCCTGTTACCCTGGGTAAGCCACTCTTCTTGAGGACCATTGTCTCAGCAGCTGTACAGTACTATCTGCCTACTCAGCTAACAGGCAATTGTGAGGCCCAAGAAAATAAGCCCCAAATTAATTTTTCCAAGTCTGCAAATGGGAAACTCAGGAAGGCCAAAACCTTGGAGTGGCCCAGAGTCCAATAGCTGCCTGGATCTCTGTCCCGTATCCTGCTGGGTGGAGGAGGGGATGTTCGCTTCTGGAATTCAGGGTCCTCTAGCAACCTCTCCCCCTTTGGTTGTAACTGCAAGTGTTTGACTTCCCTCAGAGCCCTGGAATCCGAGGAGCCGGGTCAAGTTCTGATCATGAACTCTTCCAGATGCTTGTTTCTACCATTTGTGCGAAGATAAATACACACGAGTGTGTGTGCATGTCTGCTGGGAGTGAGGTGCCGGAAGTCAGTGTGAGTCAGCAAGTAGGCATGCAGGTGAGAGCAAAGGAAACATGAAAACCTGATAGTGAGATACACTTGACCTTACAGCTGCCCCCAAATGTTATCATTCCGGGGATCTTGCGATGAGGAGTCTAACTCCCTTTTTTGCTGCTTGATTTATTTGTTCATTTTCATTTTTCACACTCGTCCCGGCTCTCGAACCTGGATCCTTGGGGTTTATGTGCTACACACACGAGTGTCTCAGCCACCTGAGCCCCAAGGGTGCACTCCCTGATGATAGCTTTTAAGCATTTCTTCCCCTCTGAGCAGCTGGTTTGAAAAACCAAACCAAACCTAGGTGCTGGCTCCTTTGGCACTGGCAAGGGGTCTGACTGTGCACTAAGCACCCTGCTCCCTGTCACCACAGTAGAAGCCCCAGTCAGCCTCTCTTCCAACCAGCCGAGAACCCTTCCTCGCTTTCACAGCCAGTTTCGTTTATGTAGGCAATAAACCTCTTTCGCATGTGTGAGAAGACTCTCACTGGATGGTAGAAAGACACCTTTTAGGACATGGTTTGCTGGTATCTCTTCATAGAGTAGGTAAGCATATGCATGGACCAGGCAATTCTACTTGAAAGAATGGTTGTAAAGATAATGAGTACAGGCTATCGCTCCACGGCATTGAGATGACGTGTTTTACTCGCTCACAGTACACCTGGTGCCTAGCACAACACCTGGTGTGTAGTCAGTGCTCAACAAATACTGAGTGTAAGAAATGTACAGATGTCTGTGTGCTCAGCGTAGTTATTTATAATGTAGAAGGAACCAGACAGGACCCCGACTCCATCAATAGGAGAACTGATAGAGCACTGATGGGATCAAATACAACACAGCCACTAAGAGCGAATCTGGCCTAGAAGATATACAGAACATGCTTTAAAGGAGGAAGGGAAGCTGTAGCAATGGTGTAAAGCAAACTCAGTTTCTGAAATATAGGTAGTATGTACACAAGAAAAATGTGGGGGGAACACAGTAATTAGTCAATGTTGCTGGGTGTTAGGTCTCAGTAATTTTCATTCTCTAAATAAAAGTTGACCACCAATTTCTTTTGATGTCAGAAAAATTATTTTTTTAAAGAGTTGCTGTAAGAGATCCTGCGATAGACTGGACGGGCAAAAGCAGGGGCACCACAGATGAAGGGGATTTGGGGGAAGGGTGTAGGTGACATCCACCTGGATGATCTGCCACTATCAAGTCTTGTTCTCAGCTGGGAGCAGCACTCCCAAAGCAGAGCTGCTTTTGAGCATTAACGCACAGTAATAAACTCACGCACGCATGCACGCATACAGGTAACATACTGTCACACAAGGCATGTGTGTTTATGATTTGTGACCAGCACAATTTTGTGGCTGAACCACAAAGGAAATCAAAGTGTAATTGGGGAGTTTCTTGATGATCAACAATCAACTGTGATGAACTCAGTTCCCCATAATGGGTATAACTTGCCATATTGACTAAATAGGTCAAGTCCCTGGGGCACGACACTTCCAAACCCAGGTAAGCCTGGGGTAGTAAATACCTCTGGCTATATGAGTATGTCATATGGCATAGCAAAGAGTTCAGATTACAAAATGGAGAACTAGATATCAGTAGAAACCAAAGATCTACTTTAGATCACTCACTGTGCTGAACGATTATTCATAATACAAAATGCGGATCAGCAGTAATATTACTAATCCCATTTTACGGATGAGAGAACTCAAGATTCAGAAACAGAAGTAACTACTTTGGGTCAAATCTTGCAGGGTTGAACACGACTAAGAAAGTCATTGCCATTTGGGAGGTCTGGAGAAACTTTCAGAATGAAAGCAAGGGAAAAAAAATCCTAAGGGGCGTATACCAGGTGTTCTTCCAGGAAATTTGTGAGCAGACAGGAAGAAAGGCAAGCTGAGGCAGGCAGGCTAGAAGAGAGGAGTAAGAAGCATTTCTTTTATTTAGTTGTCCATCTTGGTCATTTACCAAAGGCATGGGATACAAACCCGGGTCCATGGGATGTATGTGGCTGTGGCGACTGAAGGCAGCAGACCTAACCACTACTCCACATGCGCAACAGCATAAGTTGTTTTAAGTTTGGATGGACTTCGAAACGTGGTTACCTGGCGCGCACCTGCTGCCAGGGTTTGCTGCGTCTGAGGTCCGCAGAGGGAGGGGCGACCGCTAGAGCATCCACGCAGCTGGGAGAGGAGGGGTAAGAGCGCACAGGCAGAGAACCGGCCTGGGTTCAATTAGGAGGTACTTCCTCCCTCACCTCTACACCTTACAGCAAAAATTGCAGCGCCCACTGTCAGAAGTGGTATATCGAGTCTGAGGTAAAAACAGGAAATGCTCTCCTCAGAAAAAATGATAGAAAATGAGTTTTCAGGAGCGCTTGTCCATACACCACAGTTTAGGTGTCCTGAGTGAGGGCCGTTAGCGTTATGGAAATATGCTGGAGATTAATACTCTACGGGAAAACGTATTTGAGCATGAAACCACCACTGTATAAGCTGAGTGGCCCAGTTATTCTGACGACTCTCTACACCACCCTTAATACGCTGGGTCCTTCAGTGCTCCGTTCTGGGGGAGTTAAGAAGAGCAATGTGTTACGAAAAGCTTGCTTCATAATACTACCACCTGCATTCCGAAATAAGGTAGAGGATTACAGAACACCCAGGAGCCAGCAGGCTGATCTTTCTTTAAAAACAAAACAAATCCTTTCTAATATTTTGCTCTAAAACAATCAATGACTTTCTGGTGTGGCTAGACAGTAACGTTCTCTCCAAAATGACTCCTTCCCCTTTTAAACTTACCAAGGAAAAACAAAAGACAAGCTGAACACAATTAAAAGAATACAAAAAGTATTTACTCTTTACTTTTATTACAATAAATATTTGTTGATAATAGAATTAAACAATTTTAAATTAAAACCGACTTCATAACTTTTGGGCTTCACAGCAGCAGAAATAAATGCAAATCCAGTTGAAAGGGAAAGGTTTCCAGGATCCAGTGGCAAGAAATAGTCAGGTGTAGACTCTCTGGGAACGGTAATCCCAATGATGCGAAAAGAACAGTGGGATGAGTACCGAATCTACTGGCACATCAAATGACCTAAGGCTGCACACAGTCCACTAAGGAATGTAGGCAACTCATGCAGTTCCCTTTCTGCAGCAGCTACGGTTCTCCCACGAGCGTGACTGCTTTCAGAGCTCCAGCCAGGACCGGGCCTTCATCCTTCACGCTCGGCAGTCCCAGCCCTGGTGGAAACAGCCATCTTTCTCAAAAGCTGTCTTTCTGGCTCACACGATCTCTGAAGAATGGAGATGGCGACAGATTTCAAGGGTCTTTCTTGGGAACTGAGATGAACTGGAAGCAGGAAAGATGGTGGTGCCAGAGGAGAAAGGGGCTTCCAAGAGTTAAGGGCTCCATGCAGATTAAGTTGAAGAACGTGATGAAGAAAGTCTGAGGGCTTACCATTTTGTTGATAATTCAGAGTTAACTGCATGGACATATGAATATTTCATACATATATATGCACAGAGAAGGTATGTACATATTAAATATGTATATATACACACTACAGATTACCAGATAAAATAAATGCTACATTATTTACTATGATCACAGCAAATCCTAGACGACCAATTATTCTCATTTTCAATGAAAACTACCTGAAAGGGAAAATAGAGTTTTGTGTTCCTCTTCATCATCCTCCCTAACATATTTGATTTGTAGTAAACATATTCCAGCTGCTCAAGGAATGTTGTTTCTAGGTACCTGAGAAGGGATGGGATCATCTTTTGTTTCAGAATACTACAGGAAGCAAAATACAACAGAACCAAGCCAAACAACTCAATCGTTGATTCGGCACTGATTCCTGCCACCTATTCTTAGTCACAGGACATGAAACCTTACTCAGAAAGTATCCATGTCTTTTCTCCGACTGGGAAGGGAAAGGGGAAAGGCCGGCAACAGGGAGTTTACACAAAGGAAGTGATTCACTGCCCCTTTATCCAGCAGAAAGGCTACTTTACAAAAGAAAAATGGAAATTTGGAGCTTAATACTGAGGTCTGCTTTCTTGGCACAGTTCACATGAGCAAATCATTACATGTTGCTGGGTCGTTGTCTCCTGAATGGCTACTATAATGGGGTGCGTGAACTTACCAAAATAACCTACAAACAATGTCAACATTGTGGGCGGTCCTAATGAGTATTATTAAGTTCAAAGGCTGAAACTGAATTATATCAGTGATGCAAACAGTTTATAATACAGTACTCAAACTGCAAAATGAAAACAGGCTCCTCCTACAGCCTGATTAGTAACACCAAGTACGAACTAAACACTAAGTACTAACTAAACAAATACTAATAACTAAAATAAAACTCAAAACTCTTTAAAATTGCAGTCCTTATCAAGAATATTAGAATCTAGAATCCATGGCAAATTATATGTTTCGATTAAAAAAAAAATTCTAATTTTTAACTGTTACCCAGAGAAACTGCTCAAAAGGAGTCCTTAGCGAAAGAGCCGAAATAAGGCATCTGCAGCATTTTACTCCTTGTCAATACTGTCTCTGATTTCAGTGTCCCATTTAGGCACCTGGTGGCCACCATCCAATGCACATGCTTTAAAAACAGCACCAACTCTGAGTTAGCCTGATTTTCTAAGAATGTTTCTGTGAAGAGTGAGATGATGTGATTGGTTTGTGGGAGATCAGACAAGCCTTCTATTGTGTCCGAATGGGCTTTCCTAGAGAGACACATCCTTCTTAAAATATTCTAAAGTCAGTTAATGAGCTGCTCTCCAACTCTGGGGATCCAGTCTTTCTGACCAAATGCAATTCTAACCTCCTCGTGCAGGTCACCTGTGAGAGGGTTATAGACAGTAGCAGAACTTCGCTTGCTACCCTAAATATTAACTCATTCAAAATCTCTCTCTGTTCAAAACAAAAAAGATCAGCTAGATTATTATATCTTGCATATTGTTTATAAAGAGCAAAGCACATTAGTAGCATGCAGATTAAAAAGGTTATATTTATTTTTCACTCGAATAAATTGGTCAATAAATTCAATTCTCATGGTTCTACACAAGGAAAAGGCAAACACAGTGCCACTTTCTCTGGAAAATAGCCAGACGACCATGATTTAGCATTTATCCTAAAGTAACTGCCTGCCATTGTGTCAGTCAGTAGTACCATTGTCAAAAAGTGAAATACACAAAATCACATGGGTTACACAATTAATAAAGGAAAATCAGAAATTTAAAGTTCCTAAAATGTACAGCATCACAGTTTCAATTTGCATAGTGCTTAATTTAACACCATTTTACTGTTAAAACAGTCGCTTTAAATGCACTTGCCAAAAGGCTTCAAATACAGCATATTAGTTAAAATTCTTCCTGGAAGGTTCTAGTACTGGCAGCTAACTTAAAAAAAAAGGTTTTACTTACCCACAGGGTGCTCAAGAAAGGGTATGTTGCCTTACAAAGACACCTCAGAGGAAAAAGGAAGTATGACTTCACAATTTCCTACAGAGTGCTGAATTATGTCCAGAACCTAGGTCGAGCTCAAGGCCACACAACTCAGGAGTCAACACAAAGATTTCTGGATTAACTTTTGGTTTCTGTGGGGACTCGAAGTAAAAAGTACTAGCATATCTGGCATGTTCCGGGTCCTGGACTTGTCGAGAGATCTAAGACAATCAAGGAAACTTGAATGAGGCAAGACAGTGGGTGACAAACACCGGTAGGCTACCTCTGTCCTAGGTGGTAACTACACCAAAAAGAAATCTAGGTGAAGAATCAAGAGCATGAGTCACAAATCAGCTTCCTGTTACAGTGCATAGGAGAAAGGCAGGCTTTGATTCAAATATCTTCATGTTATCTTTTCTCCACAGGTTGCAGATTCAAAATCTGCTTTAGAAAGCAAGGTGCATTCTAAATGCTTTTTTGACTGACTATAAAATAAATGAATTCTCTGAAAACTGAACACTTAAGGAACTTTCAAATCCATGGAGCAGAAAGCTGACCCCGTGGATACTACGCCTGGTTTTTCTTTGCATACCTCCAATGCCTAGGCTTCAGACCATAACACTCTCCTGGTATCTATTCAGAATTTGGGCAACTCTAACCATACACTCCTCTTCCCAATAATTACTATCAAACTAAATGATTTGTTGGTAATAGCAGTATAACATTCTAGACCATAATCAGCATTTAATTTCTTTTTAAAAGCAGAATGAAAAGTATTTTAATTATGATATTAATAAAATGC
This sequence comes from Solenodon paradoxus, assembly GCA_004363575.1. NCBI lineage: Eukaryota > Metazoa > Chordata > Mammalia > Eulipotyphla > Solenodontidae > Solenodon > Solenodon paradoxus. The sequence continues at coordinate 40,967 of RJWH01000458.1, forward strand.
CCAGAAAAACTATTATCCATTTGAAAGTTATCCACTCTGTAACCCTTAAACACCAAGTCTGCTAAACTGTATCTATTACACTTAGTGGAGAAATGGCCATTCAAACTGTATCAATTTTAAACTGGGCAATGCTGTAAGACCATGATTATTATTAAAAGATCACAAAAGGCAGTATGACCATACATTCCAGGTATCTGTAGATTTTTCTATCCTGTGCCCTCCTCAAATATAAAGCAATTACTTTCTTATAAGCACAAAAGAACATTTTTCATACCATACCCTGAAAAGAAACTTAACGGGTCTAGGGAACTTAGGTCAGCAGAAACAGAAAGCAAACCTCTGGTCTAGCTAAGAGGTTTCTAGCTAAGACCCTCTATTCTGAAATGTACAAAATGCATGCGTGACAACCCACCAGGTCACTGGTCCCTAAAAGACAGTTCTCTGTATGCTGGGAGAAAGGCTGGGCTGTGAACTCACCCCCAAAATAGCATGCGTAAGCCTGAAATACCTTTGATACTTTGGAAATGTTAGGATAGTTGACATGACATAAACGCAGAGTTGTTGTAAAGAAGTCCTGCTTTAGCTGCTGCTTCAGGATGGTAGACTAAGTCAGGGAAAAGTCAGCAGGACATTAAAGATTCAGGAGTCCCACAGTATCCTGAAACAGTCTTTTGTTCCATTTCACTTTGATCTTCTTGACAGCCAGCTTTCTTTTATCTAACAATGTCGATAAAACTTACAATGAAATAATTTTTTGCCACCATCACGTCATAAAGTTTGGACACAAAACAATCTTCAAATAAACTTGTTGGAAGAGAAAGAGAACAGAAATATACTTTGAGGTAAAATAGTCCCCAAATTACAGGACATAACCTTTGCCAGGAAAGGGTATTTTTACCCTATTGTACAAGGTGAAGCAAGCCTGGGGTCCAAATTTATCATTTTATAACTATTTCTCAGTTCTTATATAATACAGATTAACCTCATTCTTGTGTACAAAGTCAACAAAGCAGTAAAATGACTAGCTTAGAAAACTTAAAACAAAGCTTTGTTCCCACCCCAAATCAATACGTTATCCAGTTCAGTTTTATAGATAACACAGAACAAGGTATAAAAAAATAAATTATCTTCACTTAACTGGCTCATTCTTTGACCTCCATGACGGTAATTTATTAAACATGGAATCATTCATTTAAAACACGTAATCATATTTTCCTGCATAAATATCTCACCTACTTTCAGTGTTCATTTTTGTCGTAGAGAAAGTCACCAAATATACTTCAATCTTGACAGTTTTTAAAAATGAGCATAGAACCAAGCTCCTTAACTCCTCACTTGTAATAACCTAGATGACAATGATTAGAATTTACAAATTTAAAAACTGAAGTATCAATTACATAGTTATTTTTACAATGCAGTAGAGTGAAATTCAGTAAGAAATTATAGTATAATTAAATTTAACGATGGTCACATACATAGATTAAATAATGGTTATGAATTTAATTACATATCAACACAGTAGTGCCTTTTTTATCCAAGTGAAATCCATCCAAAACAAAAGGGTTTAAGATACACTCTTCATTCAAGCACAAACATCACTTAGTGAAAAACAAAACAAAATCAGCAAGTAAATTTCACCACCACCAAACTAAATGGAGACAAAGACAAAAAGAAGAGAATGTCCGCATTCATGGAAAGGTGTGATCTATAAAACAATCACATCAGTGCCACAGGGACTTTTGTCAGTAAAACTCAAAAACTGTTCCAAGTCATATTAAAGGGAGTAGGTACTCAGTAAGGCATATGTGTCAACATTTTTCTTCAAAGTGGAGAAGTGGCAAGCCGAGGAAGAAAGAATTTCCTTCTATTTCTTTACTCTGTATAAAATTTAAAGAAAAACACAGCACTATCTCCTCCACAAAAGGAGAGAGGGAGAGAAGGTAGAACAAAGGGAATCAAAATATAATTTCTTAGTGCGCTCACAGCAGTAGTTTCCTAGTGGGTGTCATGAGATCACTACCCCAAACCACATTACTTCAATCAGTAATTTTGCCTGTGTTCCTCATAAGCAGTTATCATAAAACTGAGGCTGTCATGCTCTCATGGAATCATAGTTCACAGGCACCAAACCTCAGCAACTTGCAGCTGAGGGAGAAAACGAACGCCACATGAAAAGGATGAAACATGCCAGTGGTGAGCTACAGTTACAATCCATTCTCGCAAAATGTCAATTGAATGTTTTCTTTAAAAGAAAATTAAAGCCTTTATCAAGATCTGTTTCCTAACAGAGAGCACCAGAATACTAGAGAGCATAAGTATGTACGTGCCAGCAACCTCACACATGGTGACAAAGGCATCTCCATGGAGAAGAGAAACTGGCACTTGGCAAGTGTACATTGCTCTGTAAAAATTTGGCATCTCCGGCTGGACAGGGTTTTATCTTTTCCGTGCATGAGACACGGGCTACTGATAGCATCCACAGTAAAGACTAATCACTAAGTACCAAAAAGGAAAATATATTGTGGTTTTCTGAATGTTATCAGTGTTCCTAAACCAACTTGGGTTTGTTTTATTTTTTTCAATAAAAACAAATCATCTTTAACTCTATTAGGAACCAAAATGTTATGAACTCATGAAACTAAAATCACTAGGAACATTTTGCTGCTACATGATGTTTCCCTAAAATGTCACATGGTTTTATAAAAAAACAACAACAAAATACGCTGGGAATTAGTGAGTCCAACATCCCATCAAGTCAGATCACATTTATCATTTCTGTTGTCCAAGTACCATACATACTGAGCGCCCATGTCTGTCAAGCAGATTTGTTTAGTTCAATGGTGATGGATGAAATAGCTACAAGCATCTGATTTACAGTACTTTTTCCACAGATTACAGGCCAATATTCTTTTCTTCTATTCCTAGTCAATCCGAGTTTGGTTTCCTCAATGAGAAGGCGTAAATCTGAAAATGGCTGCTTAGTTGCTTTACCTATAGAAAAGTAGAACATAAGTAAGTTACAAATGTGTGTGTGTGTGTGTGTGTGTGTGTGTGTAAAGGAAAGGTGCTGGCAGGAATGAGGCTGAGTAGGCAAGCAGGCAAAAGAAGGAGAAATACCTTTTTATTTATTTTATTTAGTTATTCATCCTGGCTGTTCTTCCCACCCTGGGGTGAGAACCTTGGGATGCATATGGATTGTGCTCAACCGCTACTCCACCAGGACACACTGCTCTGACTACTTTTTTTTTTTCTCATTTATTTTTTATTGTAGTAATTATTCTGCACATTAAAATAATTTCCTCTGTATAAGTTCCCCATTTCTTAGATATATGTCAACACACCCTGCCCTCGACCATGTCACCAAGTGTTCTTCCCCGTTGTCCGGTGGGCTCCGTCACCATCTGCCCCCACCTGCCCCAGTCCTTTTTGGTCACCTCAGTTCTGTTGCAAATGTTTCAGGATTGGTTAAGTTTCGTCTGCTCCTTCGTTTTGCTAATTGTGTTTTAAAAGCACACAGTTCATGCTCTGGAGACAACAATTTATTAAAATGGCAAAATAATTAGATATAATAAAGAGGTTTTGCTGACTCTGGGTAGCTCTAGAGTTAGATGACTTGAAGTACAGAACTACTTTGGGAGAGTTAAGACGTAAACCCAGTCCTTCCAGAACTCTCTGGACCACAGATTTAAGCAAGTCTACTGAAAAACTGGTAATATCTAATAGGTCAAATATTTACATATTTGTTAGACTTCATCAATATTCTGCTACTTAAAATATTTCTAATTAGCCCTAATCCTGATGAAACAGGAGGTCTATAAATTGGGGAGATTAGGGCATTTTAGTTAAGTTATCCCTAGTGGGTAGGCAAGAATCTTGTTCTGTAAAAATTTTCATTTATTTTGCCCCAACAATTGTAGATACTTTGGATACTAAGTTTAGCAGCAACATAAGCCAGGTATAAAGTTTTTGAGCCTCCTATTTTTAAAGTATCTATGATAACATAGAAGCAAAGACATTTTGTTTATCAAACTGATTCACGGTACAGTTTCTTTTTTAAAGGAAACAGGCAGGCAGGAATGAAGGAGTGCAATGGCAGGCAGGAAGAGACAGGAGGAGGAAGCGCTTCATTCATTTTTATTCAGTTCATCTTGGTTATTGCCCCAGCCCCAGGTCCTGAACTGGGAACTTCGGGATGTATGCGGACTGTGCTGCAGTGGATTAACCCACTAGTCCACCAGGGCGCACCAGCACAATTACTTTCAAAACAAGTAAACCACATTGAAATATTTTAAGAACCATAAAAATGTGAATACCCTTTTACATAACCTCACTGCTATGAAATTACCCTCAGAAAGAAAAAAACACTATTCCAGATTGTTCACATTATTTATAAAGGTGAAAATTCAGAAACAACCTAAATGATTCAAATAGGTGGGTCATGCTTAAGCCAAGTGGGTAATTATTAAGCAATCTTCTGGATGACTATAACAACTAAAAACCACAATTATGAGACCATGTTAAATTATGCAAAATAACTACAAAAGAATTTTAAAGTGTGAGGAAAAAGAAGAGAAATTGCATGATTCTGATTCTTATTTGATTATTTTGTCCTGTAAATTAGTCTCTTTTAGAATAGAATATTAGGGTTTGCAAAATGCTTCTTAAATTCAATCCCTTTCTATTTCCCTTCATTTATTATTTCTTTTGACAAGAGCTCTCAGTAATCGTAAACTAATAAAATAAAACCTCAAAAAATGCAAGTCTTCCTTTAGTCTGAAGTTCTACCTATCTTACACATTGCTAAACTTGGGGGTGTTGTGGTATCAGGGGAGCAGGAAGTGCTAAAATGAATTTCAGTTGCTTCGCAAATTATACTAATGAGTAATAAAAAGGCCCCTAAAGCTAAAATTTTGAAATAATCAATAAATGGGATAAACTGGTCCCATATAATTAAGAGCACAAGAATTTACAATTCTAATTTACCATTCTATTCATAAGAGACCTGGTTACATTTCTACCTACTTAAACACAAGAATGAATTCCTCATAATAACTACACAGCTCTTAAATGATTTGCAGTTACTATAACATATACACCAGAGAATCAATATCTAAGACTGTACTCCTGGATACTATCCAAAATTCAGAGACTATCCACAAACTCTTCCAGTTACTATAAAAAGCAACTTTCTTTTGACATTTTTCCTTGCCTACTTCACACTTTTCACAAGAACCACCAGAACCGGTTTTGCTGTTACTCACCACGCAGATTCCATAATGGATGTGGGCCAGAGTGAAAGCAATTGCTAACGTATACAGGAGAATGCTCTCAACGTAAGAGGCGACTCCTAAGTTTATCACCATGACAACCAAGAAAAGGGGAACCAGCAGCCAACTCAAAGTTGGGCACCGGGTATTGCTCATTTGACAAACAATCAAGTGACACTGTGGAAAAAAAAAAAATAAAGAAAATTTGATTAGTAAAGCACTTCCGAAACAAGTTCCTCCAACATTTAAAAGTCATCCAAGTATTTAAGCCAACACATTCAGATCACATTACTGAATTTAACAGTCTCAACTGCTGGGGGCCTAAAAGGACCTCGGCCCCCACGTCCGAAACCAAGGATTCGCAGTGTGTCAGAAGACGCTGGGAAGCAAATTAGTTAAGGATAACGAAGGCATTCCTCCACTGCTAATGGTTTAGCTAAAGAAATGTCTCCCGATTTCTATGACATCCGGGGGGAAATTTTCGAAACAGTCTCCCACAGACCATCCCATGAAGCTACCATTCTTCCCGGCAGTGGGGAGAGGCTACCTGCAGTTCTAGCAGGTTGCCGTACTAAGCTCTCAAAACCCCTGGCTCCCTTTCAACACCTTAATCAAACATAGTTGGAGTCTTTCTGAGATGCTTTTTAGACAATGCACTAATGTTTTCAGACCTTAAACCCTCTAAAATCAAAAGAGCTCAGATATTAAACACATGTAACAGAGACGGCGACATAAACTCAGTGGCCAAGTTACAAAATGAAAACCGTTTTTTCATCTTTGGAAGCTCAGGACCTGGCTGGAGCTGGAGCAAGGCTTCCTGGCATCAGGATTACAGGAGTCTTTTTCTCAGTTCCCCCTGCTCTCTCCTTCCTGTCTGCTCCCTTGCAGGGCCACACTAGAGGAAGGCGTTTTTAAAAATAAGCTGTATTTATTAAAAAGTTTTCTATTCCATGTTCTTCATTTAAAAATGAACTGATTTCTCTGAAGTGTGCTATATGCCAACGTGTATGTGCATGTCCTCCCTTTAAAACGTTTTTCAAGCTCCCTAATCACCAGGTCTGTAACCATTGCAACCACACTGCTAATAATATTCAGAATCTGAAGGGAATCTATAAAATATGCCATGAATTCTTCAGAAGGCAGTCAAAAGAGAAAAACATAAGTGTGTCATCGCCCCCAAAGACAACAGCAATTTCCAAGTCCTACTGGGCTCAAAGGGAAAAATAATGTTCAGCCTATCTTTGAGGTTATCAAATGTTCTTTCAAATTTCTGAGGTAAAATTTATTTATTTCAAATCAACTTATTCCAATACTATATAATGTTTCTTAAGCTAGCAAATTCTTTAAGTCTTAAATAGCTTACGGTTTTGAAGAGAAAAGAAATCTTACTGTGGTGTTGGCAAAAGCTGTTCCAACCATGAAGTAGAACAGTCTAGGATGTTTCTCTAAAATATGTGATGGTGACCCGAGGATCCATGCTGCAGACAAAATGAATAGCAAACATGGAGAAAAGAAGGGAACCATAGCTTCATAGAATGAATTGTGTTTCAAGGTGTTATTTTTATAACTTCTGGAAAAAAAAAATCAAGTAATACAAAGAACATTATTACATATAAAACTTATATTGTACTTGCATTTTGTAGTTTTCAAAGTCCTTTCCCACTTATTTTGCGCTCACACTAATCCTATGACATAGGATTAGAATTAACTTTATTAACCCCATTTTCCAGACAGGTTAAGAGAGGGTACGTAAATTTTAATTTGCTTTACCTGCTGCCCAGTAGTAAGGCCAAAACTAGAACATAAATCTTCTGACCCCTAGTCCCACTGTTTTCCCTTTAAATTAAACTAGCAACAGCTGTGTTAGGAATGTTAACAGTGAAAAAAACTTGTCTTTGGTCCATGAGATTATATTGGAATTGGGAAAAATAAAATGAACACAAAACAATACGTCGCTGTGATACTCTGACAGAAAGTGACACAGCACTGAGAGTGAGAAATGAAACAAGATGAAAGACTGAACAGACACTCCTGACAGCCTAGCTTAGTGATGAGGCACAAGGTGGTAATCCAACACGTGTTTGCTCATCTGAACAAAGTCCTTAAACCCGAGTCTCAGTTCTGCCACTCCTGACATGACTTTGAGCGTGATGCTGCCCAATCCAAAGCTCATCTTTTTAAAAGGAGGAGGAAATGACTCACATCTCTAAGGCCTTGGGAGCTTTAAATTGAACGCTTCTGTGAATGACTCCCAGCTGCCACTGGTAGGAGAAGTCATAGAGCTGGGTTTGGCAGCGGAGTCTGGACCAGACCTGAGAGCTGAAGGGTAAAGTGGGAAGGACGCAAAGTTTTCCGGCAAAGACATCAGTGGAAGCAAAACGGCTGACGAGGAAAAGAGCAGAATATCCTCAGGTCACATTAAGTAAATGCCGTGTGGCCGCACAGAAGTGAAACAGCACACGGATCAGAGAAATGAAGTGACACCTGAGGAACGCCCCTTCCCAGGCAGGAGTCTCAATCCTGTGCTCTTTGAGAAGAAAGCAGGGGCCAGGGTCTGACCCTACACTACACCGGAGTGGAAACTGTATTTTACGCTCAAGCTAAGTACATGTGGATAATCTCTAAAGCAGAATGTAAACGTATTAACATTTGACCGAAACATACCCCCTTCTGGAGGACAGATTCACTCACAAAAATGACAAATTATGGTGGAGGGCAGGTGTGCTGACATACGTATGAGGAATGAGGAACCTTTACATATGAGTTTACTTTGATGTGTAAAAATAAAAATAATTAAATTTTTTTAAAAGACAAATTAGAAGACTGGTAACCCCAAAGGCTATAAAATAAGACACCAAACTGTACTATAGTTGATTTATCCAAGTCTCCATGGGCACCCTAAATTTTCCTAACCTTGCTCAAGATTCCAAATACAGGTTTTATGATTTCTTCAAAATATCCATATTCCAAAAGGAAAATTATCCTAAAACTCATCTGAATAACAATGTCTAAAGATTTTCTTCTTTCCTGCTTAATCAAAAAATTCAAATAATAACTATTAACTTTTACTTACCTGAAAAAGTTTGATAAACTCATTGGCAGGGTCACACATACTGCACAACCTAAGGGAAGAATATTTAAATTATCATGAATTCAAGTGATATTTACAACAATAAAACACAAACAATAAAGGTAATTTTTTAGACTCAATTTTCAGGTTCAGGTTTACTTTTGTAATGAAAGTAAATGAAAGTAAATACATTTCTGAACAACATTTACAACAGGGTTAGTTTGGTGATTTGAAACAGAGACTCAAAAAGCCAAACTGGGCATCAACCTCAGTGGTGCCTCAAGCTGGTTATGTAACTTCAGAGAAGTTAGCCTCTTGGTGCCTCAGTTTCCTCTTTTATAAAGTAGAGATAATAGAAGTATTGACCCCATAGGATTTTGAGAATTAAATGATTAATATACATAAGTCACCTGGAACAGCACTGGTTAATAAATTGCATAAGTATAAACTATAGGAAGGGGAATTAATGGATCCTACTGCTTCTTGTTTATACTTATTTTTACCTCGTCAGCATTCTCACCTTCTACACCGCCATCCATACAATAGTTCTTTTTCTTTAACCTAAAAATCAAAATCTTCCCAAGTTACCTTACCATTGCTTCTGCTGTCCTCACTATCTGCAATTTACGTTCCTATCACTTGGCAAACTTTTCTCTGCTGCCCTCAATCCCTCAGCACTTTCATTCATTCCGCCCGCCACTCAGCGGAAAATGTAATACTCTTAAAATTTACCAAGTATTCCTGGTGATCAAATTCAATCTACTCTCTGCATTCCTGATGGAAGTAAGATGACTCCACTGACTCTCTTTTCCATTTCACAATGTTCCTGTGAGCCACCCAGCCATCACATTCTGCGTCTTTTATCGACAACTCTACCTTCTGCATATTCCTAACTGTATACTAACTTTCCCTCAGAGGAATGTCTCTCATGGTTGGAGCACTGGTTATATTCTCTTGGGCAAATGAGACCATCTCTCTGACCTTCACATTCACACTTGTACAACGAACATGAGTTAAATGATTTTCTGGTGTCTTGACAATACTGAGTCTAAGATCTGCAGATTTGTAAATTACTGAGCTTTCTCTCTTTCAAACTCTAATACAAGCGTCAACTTACTGGATACTTCACTTGAATATTTCAGTCACTCAACATAATAGCTCCAGATTCCCAGTAACTATATTTGGCTGGTGGGGTAGGGGAGTCAATGCAGCAATGACTCTACCGGTCAAAGGTAAAAACGTATCCTTCAAAACAATTCATAACACATTTTGCCTAAAATAGGTGAAAATATTAGAATCCACCAAACAGAAATCTCATCTCAAAAGATGACTTACTCTGCTACCTCCAAGTAGCAGTAGAACAAAGTCCTCCAAGTTGGAAAGATCTTAGAGAAAAAGGAAGAAGACAACCTGATGTCCTCAGAAACATTTAGAGCTCACTCTGTGTCAAGCTAAGCAGCACTGAAGGGAGCCACGGCTAAAAGAATTAACCAGAATCACTTGTATCTCTGAAGTCTTGGGAAGTAAGCATGTAGAAAGCTTGGGCTCTGTAAGTGTTGCCAGAAAGAAAAACTGAATTTCTTCTCTAAATAGCACTAATATACTTTCTGTAAAGAGGCCTGAATTGTTCATAAACACACGCAGAACTGCTTTCCATGCTGCCACTGTCCCTGAAGACAGAGTTATTCTCAGTGAGATCTGTGTCTGCTGTGCCTTTCACCAAATTCATTTCCAGCCTGCACTCAGCTTGGGCTGCAAGATGCAGAAGACTTACTGGCAAGAGGGCAGAATACAGCAACTGAAAATTGAGATGGGAGGACAACAGAGAGGAGGGTGAACATCCAAATCCCAGTGCCAACTCTGCCTGAATCTTTAGCAATGTCTGCACTACAGACACAAGGGAGCTCTACCAGGGACCTGGCTAAAAAGCAGCAGTTGAAAGCTGAAAATAACTAAACAGAGACATTAGCAACCACACACCACCAAATGACAGACTTCTTAGTCTGAGACTGAAAAAAGCCTATTAGGACAACAACAAAAAGTTCTCGAAAGAACAAAACTGACTCCAAAATCTCTACAAGTATTAGCTATAATACCCAGTTTTCAACAACAAAAAAATGACATGCGAAGACATAGAAGAGCAGTCAACAGAAACTGATTCCAAATGGGCCTAGAGTTGGACATGGTAGACAGACTTTGAAAGCAACTGTTTAAAACATTTTCAAAGAACTAAAAGAAAATATGGTGAATATGAAAGAACATATAGTAATCTCAACAGAACAATGGAAAGTGTAAAAAGAAACAAACAGAAGTTTTAGCGCTCAAAAATATAGTAACTTCAATGACAGGTTCCATGAAAAATTCAGTAGGTGGGCTCAAGAGCAGATCAGAGATGGCAGAAGAAAAATCCGTGAACTTAAAGATGGAAATATAGAAATCATCTACTATAAACATGAAGAAAAATTAATAAATTCTCCTAAACTACCTGTAAGACAATATCAAGAGATGTCATCAAACATATATGTAAATGGGAATCCCAGAAGGAAAAAAAAAATCTGAAGAAATAAACTGTGGCTGAAAACTTCCCCACATTTAGTCTAAAATATTAACTTACAGATCCAGCAAACTCAATAAACACCAAGAACAAACATAAAAAAAAAAAACCACACCTATGCACATCATAATGAAACTTCTGGAATCCAAAGGAAAAGAAAATCTTGAAAGCAACAAGAGAAATCAAGATTTTCATATAAATAAAAACTGAAAGACTACACTGCCAGCAAAGCCACACTAAGAAATGCTAGACTCATCCGAGCTCTTAAGAAAGAACATCACAACGGTAAGCGAGATACACACAGAAAGGAAAGCAGTAGAGCAGAAATGAGCACTGAGTGGGTTAAGTTTAAGACTATGTTATAAAAGAACCCAGCAGTTAAGGGTAATAGAACAGGAGAACCAAGATTGGATGCTATTGAAAAAAAAAATGAAGCACACAGTGATTTATTACATAAAGCTAGAAAGGAGAAAGAATACCAAAGTTTAAACTTTATCCTAACGGGGGGGGGGGGGGGGGGGGCCCTCCACTTTCTATTGCAGGGGACTGTCTATTGGACGAGAAGAGAAGGCGAACTTCCACAATGGCAAATAGGAGCGACTCCACTTCCTACCAACCTATTATCATCTTTCTTCCCACCATGAAGATCGAGATCACCCTAACACCAGCACCGCCAATTTTATCAGCAAAAACAAAGTGACATGGGCCCTAGGGCCCCGCTATCCATTTGTACCTGCTCAGATCTGGTACTAGACAACCTATCTGTACAGAAATATGTGAAGTTTTATTTTATTTCAAAGGAAGAAATTCAGATAAATTTACACATACAAAGAAAATTAGGTGCCTATTAAAGTACCCGCTTAACATTTAAAAATATATATCACATACCAGAAGATTGTCTCATCTTTAACATTTAAATGTAAAATACGGCAAATCTGCCATAGGACAAGCTGCTTAATCAAAAGGTTCACTACATAATGAGATGAAATACAGTGTTTTTCAGAAATGATAGTTTATATAAGTACCAAAATAAGAACATATGTTGGATTACAGCAGGAGTCCCAAAACATCTGCAGTCCAGAGTCACAGAAAAAGGTCCAGACAACTCTCTTTTGGAAAACTAGGGCCTAATGCACCAACATCTCTGCATTTACTAAGTTTCATCTGACTCCCATTCCATCACCAAGGTTCACCAACAGTGAGACAGGATTGTTTCTTCGATAAGGGAATGGTGCAATAGCCAACATGTATGTTTTTTCACTTTGCCAAAGACCCTTAGTACCACTCCTGGTGCCCCCAAATAACTACCCCAGATGTCTCTTCCTCTTTGCCTCTTTCTCTAGAAGATTCTCTCCCGTCTTCAGTCAATCACCCTGTACACATCCCCTCTTTGGCTAAACTGAAAGGAAACATTACCTCATTCAAAAACCTTTAACTAGCATCCAGGACGCTTTAAGAAAAAGGCGAAGGGGAACAGGGAATCAACGTTTAGAGTAATTATAACGTAATCGCTATGTTGCATCTCCTCACTTCCTACCAACTAATAACTCTCAGCTCTGAGACACTATAAAGTCGACTGCAACACCCAAAACGACCACCCAAATGTGCAGTCTCCAATAGTCTAGATTATTGGAATAGTTTGTGAGGTTTGTATCATCTATTTTGGTATCTCCTTTGGATGAGACATAGCTTGGTGCCTGACAAAGACACCAAAACCAAACATTATTTTCTTTTAATGGTTTGAGTGAAGTCTGGTAGGGCTGGAGGGTTGTTTCTGCTTTCTGGAGGATGCGAGGAAGGGAGAAGGGGGTTGTTTTTCGTTATAATCAAACACTGGCTTGGATAACATAGTGATGTTAAAACAGGCTTCAACATGGAGTTTCTTACCAATAATCATTGCAGTGAATAGGTCTCTATATAAGAAATTAAACAGGAAAGGTTCATACCAGGCCTCAACTCCCACAATCGAAGTCACTATGTAGACAAAAGAAATAGTCTGGAAGGAAAATGCAGACAAAAGCATACAGAAGCATTAACGGTTGGACAGATCAGGAGTCAATAGTGCTTTTATGCAGCACAAGTCTATAGTCAAGCAGTTTTAGTAAAAGCAAAAGTATATTTAAATTTATTATGGCAAGGTTTTTTGCCTTTAAAAATATTTCGTGCAGCCAATAATATTATAAAATGATTGATTTCTAAACAATGCAAGAACTGGCGATCATTTGGAACACTTAAAGGCAACTCTAAAGTTTGGTAAGTCATTAAGACGATCCAAAATGCCCTCCTCAATCACTTCTTTCATCAAACGCACTCAAACTTGATTCTTCACTGAAGTCTTAGGCGCAAATGGGCAAAATGGCAACACAAAAGCAGGGATTCAAAGGCAGGGACTGTTACAAGTAAGCCTGTTAAATGAGAAAAGACATCTCTCTACTCACTGAAATGTTAGTGATAAAGACAAAAAGCCAAGCAATTGCATGAACACATCTTTCTTCACAAAAACAACAGTTCAAATGAACGGATTTTAATAACATTAAGAAAACTTCACTTTTTGATGCAATAATGGTATTGTGCTAATGTCTAAAAAAATAACTCACATACAGTCATTTTCTTTAAAATAAGTGGGAGGTAGGCACATAAACGAGAACAGTAGGCATGAAACTAGACTGGTCAGGCGATGATATCTTGAGGCTAAATTACAAGTCCATGAGGGTTCACTATAGTACTCTCTCTGCTTTCGTATGTTTGAAATATTTCATATATAAGTAAAAATAAAGTAAGTTTTTTTAAAGCACACATTAGTTCTAAGCAAAAAAAAAAAAAGCATTAAGGAACAACAAACCACCCCAAATTCATGGCCATGTTGAAAAGTCAAGGCACAACACGTACTTACCACCTGGCTAAGGTCATATCCCCATGGCAGAAAAAGAATCCCAGTGTTGTACTTCTCCCAGTGAGACAGGGTGAAAGAAAACAAAACTACCCATAGCAGGATATAAAGAAGATAAACACTGACGCCAGAAGTTCCTCTTCCGAAGATGGAATACACGGTTACAACAAAGTAAACACATGACCAACTATCCAGGCCATGGTCAAAAAGCTCCCCTAATGGGGTGCTGGAATTGGTTCTACGGGCTTGCTTTCCATCCACACCATCTGGAACAAAAACACATTATCACAGGAAAAGGTCAACATCAGTGCCAAGATGGACAAAGTCTTCTTTAACAAACTGGTGAGGAAAAGACAAAACAAATCAACTTATCACAGGAATAGTAACTAAAGTATAGCTGCTAACCAATAGTATAAAAATCAAACTTTAATTACTACACCTCAAGAGATTTCAGAAATAAAATTTCTATTTTCTCAACATGTAATCTAAAAATTAAAATGTTCTATCCCCATGACTGGTGTCAATTTCAGACATCAGCAAGAAGCATTCAAGTTGGATTCCTCCAGCTCTGCCTTCTTGAGCTGTTGCACTAACCACAAATTCTACCTCCAGAAAATATTCAGTAATTATGTATCACAATTTATCTAACCACTCATGGCTCCAGGATCCAAAACCACTCTGTACTTGAGTCATAGCTATTTCACTTGTTGCCTATTGGTCACTTCTTTACAAATCTACAGCATCCACAATTTCTGTGCTCTCAGAAGAGGTTTTTCTTTTCTTTTCTTTTTTTTTCCACACATAGGCTTGATGTTCAACAAATATAAAACTTAAGTTGATTGAAAGTGTGCAGTTTTTGATGCTGTGTGTGTTTTGATGCTTTTTTGGAGCTGTGACAATTACAAACGGGCACACCCCTGTGACTCAGGCAGCTAAGGTATAAGTCATGTAAAGTATAAGGACCTGGGTTCAAGACCTGGGGGTGGGTTTTTAATTTTTTTTTTTTTTTTTAAAGAATCTTAGAATAAACTGTTTGTGCCTTTAGAATGTTTACAATTGAGAAAGGAGACGAAACATGGCAAAGATATGATGTATCACAAACGATAGAAAAATATGGAAAAGGAACAGTTCTCTTCAGGCAAAGATCATCTAGAAAGGCTTCCCAGACAAGATGAAATCTGAGTAGAGGCATAAAGGATGAGTCGAATTTCAGTAGGTAAGAGATAAAGGAGTATGACATTTCAGGAGGAGCGCGCGGTATCAGCAAAAACATCGAGATGGAAAAGCACATGCATGTTCAGAGCCCGCCAAGTAGTTTTGTTTGACCAGAAATGAGTATGAGAAGAAGGCAGTATGAAGAGGCTAAGAGAGAGGTCCGAGTCAGTGCAAGAGTTTTAGGGAGTATGAACAGCACTGAAGTATCAAGAGTGCAAGCAACAAAGTGCTCCGGAAAGTCACGTGACATCAGCAGGCCAGGCAGGCAAGAGCACCAATTATAGGTCTAACCCAAGATGGAATGTAGTAGGAATGAAAAGCTGGACACAGGTGAAGTATGAAGAATCCACAAATGATAACGCAACAAGATGTGAGGCTAAAGTAAAGGTAAGATGATCATCTCCTCCAAAGCTTCCACTTGGGGAGAGAGACAGAGCGCCTCACAGAAAAAAGTCAGAGGGGAGCATGACTGACATAAGAGATGCTGAGCACAATTTCAAATGCTAAACTGAAGTACTGGCAGGAGAGCCACATGGGATTGTCAAACAACTCAACTTAAAGGGTACTTACCAGCAGCCCAGAAGATAACTAAGGGAGTCATTGCAACGGAATCAGAATTACCAAAGGAATGAGGAGAAAGACAGCTAAGGATAAAGCGCAGGGCATTTAGGGACAGATAACAGAGAAGAAATCAAACTTTAATTTAAAAGGGGAAGGAGAGCGGCAAAACTTAGTTTAAGAGTTTGAATTTTAAAAAATTTCTCCTCAAAAGGAAGTTTTGTTAACTAAATGCATTAGAATTTGACTAACTAGAGAGAGTCAGAATTTTGTTCTTTAAGGATGAAGGAAGGCAGGTAAGAATGAGGGCAGGCAGGCAATGGGCAGAAAGCGGGGAGGAGGAAGCAGCACTTCACTTACGTAGTTATTCTTCCTGGGCCCAGACCTTGAACCTGCATCCTTGACCTCCATGTGGAAAGCACCCTGAGCCACCGGGTGCGCCAGGATTCAGATTTAAGGAATTAAAAATTCATTCTAATAACTGTTTATCCTGCTCATCATCATATTACCCCTATGCCTGGTCAGTCCATGGAAAGAGAGCCTTTACAAATATTGCTGAAAGAATGTGTGAAAGGATGAGTCTCCAGCTCACACCCAGACACTGCAGATCTGTCCTCAGGTCACTTAAATACTTCTCCCAAGTCTTTTCTCATTATCTGCAGGCTTCACTTATCTTCAGTGCATCCTGTGCAAGTGTTACATGTAGTGAATTTCTGAGCTACCGATTAATTCGGATTCGCTCATCTTTTTACTGAACCCATTTCATCTCCACACATCTGTGGTCTAGATATGTCTCCGAAAGTTGCTGTTTCTAAGAAAAGTTATTCGGGGTATATACTATATATTGTGAAGCCCCCAGCAGCACCCTGTGACCAAACATTCTTCATGCAGAAAATGTAACAACAGTCACACTAACAGAATAGATAGATACCATAAACTGCCCTATGTCAGGCTCAAGGCAGTTTTGTAATAAGCAGCTCATGTGTGGTCAGGATTTTTGCTAGAATTATGAACCTGGAACAGGTAGAAGGTCCAGTCCAACAACAGACTCCTAGACATGCTTCTACCAAATGTCAGAAGTCACGGCCCGCCCTTACTTCACTCCTTGGCAGCCAAACCCTACAGCACAATGTTCAAAACCGGTCCTCTTTTAATGAGAAATGTACCAATGCCTCTGCCTAAAGAGGGAACATTTCAACTAAGTTTTTCCTTATCCCTTGTAGACATCCTTTCCAAACTCGTGCAGCTCTGGTCTCCTACCAGGTCAGCATTTAATCGCGTATCAGATTTACTGGTTTTATGAGTGCAAGTCATTTTTATGCCAGGATACCCAGTTTTAAGGGCCTGCTATTTTATATTCATTTAAACACCATGTACTAAGTGCTGACTAGACACTATTCTAAACACTGAGTACACAGCAGTGACAAAACGCAGTGCCCACCATCAAAGAACGCACATTTTAGAACAGACGGACCACAAACAAGCAGGCAATTAAACAGATAATAGGTCCTATGGGTTTAAGTGCTACAGAAAACAATAAAGCAGGAAAGGAGAACAGGAGAATGTAGGACAAGCAGTGTGGATAATCCCAGTGAAAAGCATTCTTGGCAGAATACATAGTATGAACGAGCAGAACAGACTTCCTTACCACTGACTTCAAATAAGAATTGATCACTTATTTCTTCTCCATCTTTGCTCTATTATAGCATCGTTCTCAGTATTCTGCAATTATTTGACCTAACAGCACTGCTTCCCAAGCTTGAGGCAAAAATGGTACCTTTTTCCAAAGTTGGCAAGTATGTTTTATACAGGGGCAGACAATAAAAAGTTTAGGCACCGCGGGTCACACAAGTCTCTGTAGCAACTACTAAACAGGGCTGTGTTGCCGGAAAACAACCACAGACAATATGGAAAAGAATGAACACAGCTGTGATCTAATAAAATTCCACTTTCAAAAAATAGGCAATGGGCCATCTTTGGCCCCCAAACGGTAGTTGTCCAGCTTTTATCTTATTCTTGGACTCTCCAGCAATGAATGACAATAGTTTTCATAGAGAAACTCAAAAACATAATCATCAGATTGAGCAGGATATTAATAAACCCTAACTAAAATAAATTCAGCCTAGGTATAATGTTAGTTTAGTGGGTGGCGACGCTTGCTGGCAGAATCACCAGCCTTTGACTGAAATGAGCATCTGTCAATTTCTTACCGAGGGTATAGGCCATGAAATTGAGGATGCCTACTACAATCCAAACCCAATCCGGTACATGCTTGTGACCTGGTGCTGCAGAGAAAAGCAAATTGAATACAGTCTAAGTACAACATTCTTTGTTTAATACAAGTTAAAGTACCTTACAGTATATTTGAATGCAGAACTGTATCAACGTTAAGATATATCAAGTTATTCTTTATTTACCAACACCATTGACTTTCTAGATAACTTATCTAAGGCAAGGTGGTATCATATATTTAAGAGATTGTGAAAATACAAAATCAAAGAAGTAACCCAAACCCTCATAAACAATAGGAATTTAATCTGTGCTGTAATTATAACATAAGACTGATGTCCATCTTTACCTGAAAATTACTTATGTGCCTAGAGAGAAAAGGAATGTTTCTGGAATTTAGAAAATGCTTGTGTTTAATCTGATCAGTGTTGATTATGATCATATTGCAAACAGATATTGAGCTTTCCATCTATATTCGTTCATTTTATTATTAAACAAAAGACCTTTAGATGTGACTACAGATGACCTCAACTGGATGACTGGGGAATGAGAATCATTCTGAAATGTCCAGACCTCACTTTTTCCCCACAAGCTAGAACATCTGCAAATCAGAATATCTGCTTCTGGTCCTGGCTCTGCCATCAACCAACCAGCAGCATGACTCTGAATATATCACATGGCGTGTCCTGGTGGCATGAAGATAAACTTTTGAGGATATTCTGATGACTAAGTTACAAATTAATACCAAAATCACACTTAATGAAATGTAATCTTACTTATTCATATGGCATTTTATGATCTTCAATTGCCATTTGATTATATGTACAGAAGTCACGGCTAAAAATTTCAGTTGATAAAATTAGGCAAAAAATAGTTTCAGCATTAAATATTTCCATAATATCAAAAAGTTGTAAGTGCTGTCAATGATTATTTCTCCAGGTGAGTTCACAAAAGTCTGCTGAACCTACAATACAGGTGAATCATAATAGTAAAATTCCTGACTGCATCATTGTTAAGAATTCTTATTGGAAAACATACTCTCTAACTTAGAATGCAAAAATTACTCATCTACCCCATCTATTCCTCTCACCTCCATCAAGTGGTTGAGAAATAAAAATGTATCCTGAGTCCCATTTATCCCTCCCTCATCTCAAATACACTCCAGATTCACTCCAGGGGCCTGGAGCAGAAGCTAAGGGTGGGAAAAGTGAAGAATAGACGGGTGTGAAAGAAGACATTCAAGTCTGAGATGGGAGCCACCTGAAAAGCGGCCCCAAAAGTACTTCTTTCCTCTCTTCCTTGATAAGGGTCCAGGCTCAGGTCAATAAATATTTATAGTCTAAGATCCATTTTCTGAGAAAACTAGGAATTATTAAAGACAAGCAAAGATGCTGAGCAGAGGGAAAAAGAGATCATGTTTCCCTTCAGAAGAAAGAGGACTTTTTTCTTCTGTAACTAGAAAAAAGGAAGGGATATTTCTAAAACTGGTAGTTATGTTAGGGTCTGTTTATGTTCACATTCAGGCAAAGTTTCACAGTCCTAATATTTCATCTTCTTAAAAACCAAATTACTCTATTTACCAACACCAGTGACTTTCTAGATAACATAACTAAGGCAAGGTGGTATCATATATTTAACAGATTGTGAAAACACAATTTAGCTTTTATACCCAATTCTAACATTTTAATGTCCTATATTATCCAAAACTTTTCAGAAAAACAAGCATTTTAATAGTATCAGAAAATAACTAATCTCATTTTTCTCTACTTAGACATTTTATATTAAAAGTAATAATCTTACCTGAAGCATAAAAATCTGGATCAAAATATGCCATGAGTAGGAAATTGAACACAACCAGCACAAAGCCGGAGAAGGTGATCAGGTTTGGAGCCAGCCAAGTAGGAAATATCTAATTTTTACAAAATAATTATAAAATAATTAAAGAAGAGGAATCTATTATATACCACAACATGAAAATTTAAGTTATAATAAAATTTTAAAAGGTCAAATGTGAAGTTTATATATGTACATATTTATACTATATAAAAATCATATCTATCATAATCTCCAGTTGACAGTTATTTCTTCTTTGCATTTTCTGCATTTCAAATAATCGACAATAATTATTAATTAAATTAACTTTATAAGTAAATAACTCTATGATCATTACATTTATTCTAGACATTTTTAAAAAGCACTTTACAAAAATGATAAATTTCAAAGTACAAATTTCAACAATGAGACTAAAGGAAAGGAAGAGGAAATGAGTAGCTTCTCTAGATAACCTATTAAATTGACAGCTGGATCTGTAATACTCCATAAAAATTTAAAATATTTAAAACTTACTAAAACATAAGTAAATGCCTATTTATGATCTTACCTTTACTACAGTATTCCAAAATGGGTGCATAATATACAGAGATATTGGGTTGGTATCCACAGCACTGTACTGTTCAGAAAAGAAAATATTCAGTTAATCCTTGCATATTAACAAATAATAAAATATTTCTCAAATGAAAATGGTAAAAAAATAATCAGGAAAATATTTATATGATGTCTTCCTCTGAGTAACAAAACTGGAAGAGCAATACAAATAGAGCAGAGAATCAAGCACAGTCAGATTCTTTTTACTCAATTTTTATATTATTACAATGTTTCAGTAGAAAAATGTATACTGCTCATAAATTCTCAGTATGCAGGATTAGTAATACTGCCACGTCCATGTCCAACCTGGCTAAATGACAAAGTCAATAGCTGGGAAGAAGAAGGGCTTCAAAGAAGACTTCTTCCTGGAACAGGACGTGGTGCCTCTAACCGAGCTTTCCTGGGAATCATGATTTGTGGAATCATGATTTGCTGTATTGGCTTATTCATATATGTGGAATTAATTTAAAATAATAATGAAAATACCAATTTCCCTACTGGGAGAAGGATTGGGAATTTCTCTGAAAAATGGGACTATTGCAACAAGGCAAAATGATACTAAAAAAACTAAACTCACCTATGCCATTGCCTCTATGCAAGGCTAACAATATACTTATAAATTACCCAAGAAATTGACTCAGAAAATATCCCCAACTGCCTCTGTAGGAGATATAATAAATCAACTATAGCAAGGGAAATTATTTCAGCCTCCACTCATTTACACAGTTGGCCCATTAATGATGTAGGTTATATCTAAAAACAAAGAAAAACTATTCCGATCCCCTCCCACAGCATTGCCCTCACCTTACAATAGCTTATAAGATTAAAGGGAAAATTATGGTACCCACCAAGAGGAAAAAATAATGCAGGACGACTGCCTGCTCCCCCCTTACCATGTACAGGTGCCTATGATGAAAATGGAATCAGAATGCACAATAGGGAACAAAAAGTAAAACTATTAGAACAACTTATAAAGGTTCATAAAAATAGGACTAACATAAAAACTGGGCAACAAGAACTTGCTAGATTTCAAAAGGGCCTGCCAGATTCAATTCAGCTTGATATGCATTTAGGAATTTGATAAATAACTTTCTAACCTTTGGCAAGTCTGTCGAATTCTCTTGTCTCACACCTTGCCTTAAGCAAGAACCTATCAAAAAGGTCAGGTAACTCATTTACTTAAGAAACAAAAAATACTATGCGGGTCTGTGCTTTCCGCTTATGTAATCTTAAGACTAAAAGCTGCAAAAAGAAAGTATAAAAAAACCTGCCTGCTTGTAATAAAGACGGAACAAAGATTCACTCTGCCTCGAGTCTGAGTCTCTTTGTCTCCCACTCGCCGACGCCTTACCCGCCTTCGGGACCCCTGGATCCTGCTGCGGCTGGACCGCAGCATAATACCCACACTGTGTGCATTCAAATACTAACAGTTAATGTCATACCAGTCAAATGTTTGAAAAAAGTTATTTTGTATTTATGTATATAGAAGCAAACATTTGAGTATATATATATATATATTTTTAAATCCTAATTAAAGACCAAATTTTCTTCCTGAATGTTTTATGAATATGCAGGAAAGATTTTCGCGTCAGTGTCTCAAGAACTTAAAAGTGTGATGGGAGAAAAATGTAAGTAGAAATCATTTAAAATATTGCTAGCAAAGAGTTAACTAGTAAGTTTATTCAACAGTCTCTATTATCTGAGTGCTTCCATTTCTCTAACCCATTCTGACTGAAATGGGATACCCTCAACAAAAGATCTGAGAAATCTTGGGAGGAGGAAGAAAACGATGATGGAGAAGAACACTGCTTACCCGAGCCAGCCAGGAGTGGAAACCAGATAGCTGCATCAAGACTCTAGGCAAAAGGCTACAGAAATGAGTGGTATTGTTCTTAACGAAATCAACTTTTACTTGTATGATAGCCTACAGTTTACAAGCTTTTCCACACATGTATAGACATGTATATATCTATGTATCTATGTATATGTATAGATACCACTACATTCACCTCTGCCCAACTAAGGAGTGCCAGGATTCAAGTGTTTGGCTCTGAGGACACGAACCAGTACGAACCTCTAGAAGCTACCAATATCAAGTAAGAGGGCCTCCACAAAAGCCCACCCAGACCCATTTTATAATGAAGCCAGCAGGTCATATAAACCAGAAAACCCAACATTTCAAGTCCACCATCTAGTCCAAAGCATAAAAGTCATAAGAAGTCCAAATCACAAGAAAATGGCTTAAGATACCACATGAATGCCTGATACATCACACAATCCACAATGGTCTTAATTCAAATGAGTCTCATTTGGCAGCTTTCCATAATTTGAACTCAGATCTAAAAGTAAGTCCTTAACTGATGGTATTTTCATTTGAAAGGCTCCTCTTTTTAAATGTTGAGGTTTTAACTTTAGATCTCCACTTGGGGAGATCAGCAGAACGAAAAGATTATAGAACTAAACACAAGAAGGTCAGCTTGCCTAACTGAATTTTTTACATTTACTAATCACCGATGAGCTCAAGTAACAAGAAAATTTTTAACACGAGACAACAAAAGGCAACAATAATAAACCTAAGGAACACTCTGTGCTCTAGTCTTACACACTTGAGTGTTTTTCAAGGTCACATATCACTTGGTATAAACAAAGAAACTTGAAACTGTCTTGTGAATCAAAAGGAGAAAAGATGAATGATTCAAGCCTTCCACATGCATGAAAAAATAAGTAAAATGTAAATAGGCTTTTAAAGGTGTTAAGTTAGATTTAGGTGGTTAGTAATGCTTGCTATGTATATTTCTATTTTCTTTTGGGATGATGCTTTCCAAAGCTTTTTTAATTTTCTTACCTTAGTACAAGACAGAAAAGAAAATAAAGCAGAGTTCATTCCTCATTTATTCATTCATTCAGTAAATCACAATTATTTATGGCAGAGTGCCTATGACAGTACCAGGAAATTACACTAAGCCACTGGTAAGAGAATGGTGAACAAGACCAAAATGTCCTGTGCTAAGTCTAGTTTGAGACAGATGATTAAGCAAGAAAGCAAGTAATAATCACAAGCTGTAATAAAAACTGTAAAGAAAAACAGGTGCTGTGCAAGAGGACAGGGGTCAGGGAGTGTAATTAGAGTGGTCAGAGAAAGTTTCTCTAAGGAGGAGGCACTTTTAAGCTGAGTTATAGAAGATGAGAAGATAGGTATAGAACATATGACATAGTATCACTTATTATTAAGGAAATGCAAATCAAAATCACAGTGAGATATTATCTCACACCTATGAGTATGACCTATGTAAAAAAAAAAAGGACTACAGGCACGCCCTGGTGGAGTGACAGTTGGGCACGGTCCACATACATCCCAAGGACCTGGATTCCCATGCCGGGTTCAGGGAGAACCACCAAGATGAACAACTAAATAACAATAAATAAAGTACTTCTTCCTCCTCCCTTTTTGCCTGCCTACTTGCCTTCATGCCCACCTGCACCTTTCCTTTATTAAGGAAAAAGAAAAAAAGACTAGAAACAAGTGTTGAAGAATATGTGGAGAAGAGGGAACTCCTGTACACTACTGATGAGAATGTTAGTTGCTGCAGCCATCTGGAAATCTGTACAGAAGTTCCTCAAAAAGTTAAAAATAGAATTACCGTATAATCCAGTGATTCCACTTCCAGATATCTATCAAAAGAATATGGAAACACTCATTCGAAAAGATAGAAGCATCCCTATGTTCACTGCAGCGCTATTAACAATAGCTGAGATATGGAAAGAACCTAAGTGCCAACCGGCAAATGGTGGATAAAGATGTGATATAAATACACAATGGAATACTACTCAGCTAAAAAAAGAAATTTTGACATTTTTGGAGAAGGGATTATGCTAATTTTAAAAAATCAGAAGGAGAAAGATAAAAACAAAATAATCTCATGCATACGTGGAATATAAAGAAAGAAAGCAAATGAAAGACAAAATCAAACACAAACTAACCCTTAGACTGAGAGCATAGCTGAGATTACCAGAAGGGAAAGAGGAGGGGAGTGAGAACAAAGTGACAATGGACAGGGCTGGAGGACTATTAGAACTGTGGTGGTGGGCATGGTTGATGAAGAGGAAACCTGTATGTAAAACGTGTTGTCAAGTCAACGTTTCCTCAATAAACAGACTATATGAGACACAAAGGTGAGTCAAAGTGAAATACTAACAAGAACAAACATGCTGTTATAAAATTCCATGTACATGAAGTTCAAAGACAAAATTAATTTTTGGCAAAAGAAATCATAACAGTAACTGGGGTACACCTTGGTGGAGTAGCAAGCAGCTAGGTCCACTGCCTCCAGCTGAAAAAAGTCCACATACATCCCAAGGATCCAGGTTTGCATCCTGGGACCAGGGAGAACTACTAAAATGAACAACTAAATAAAAATTATATGAAAAGTAAAATGCTACTTCCTCCTCTCTCTTCCTGCCTAATTGCCTACTTGCTTTCATTCCTGCCTGCATCATTCCTTAAAAAAAGAAAACACAAAACAGTAGTAATTTGGTGAGAGACTGAATGGGGGTCTTCTCAGGTGCTAGAAATAATTCTGTATCTCAATCTGGATGATGATAATAATGGATATTTATGTAAAAACTCATTAAATTATGGACTTAAGACCTGTGCATTTATATACAAAGTGCACCTAAAGAGAAAATAAAGAACATGTGTGGCAGTACGCATACTTATGTGAATGTGTATATGCAAATAGCGGGTTTAGGGGCTGGAGTGGTGCATGTCAAGGTATCTTCCAAGAGAACAATATGTGAAAGACCACAAAGCTAGAAATATTTGAAAAACCAGAAGAAGGCCAATGTAGCTAGAACAGTGAGCAAAGCAGCATCGAGGGAAATGAAATTAAGAACACGGGCAGATACCCAGTAGGACCATACTAAGCTGGATTTTATTTTAAGTCCAATGCATGTCCTGATCTGTATTTGTAAAGGCTCACACTAATTTCAATGGAGAAAGTGGACCCGAGGGGGCAAACATGAAAGTGGAGAGACAAATGAAGAGACTGTCATAGTAGATAAGGCAGGAGACACTACTGTCCCAAGTAACACCCTAGCTGTAATCAGAAACGCGTATCCCTGGCTTTGTCTTAAAATTAATGTAAGATTAATAGAATTCTTATTATCAAATGATTTTTAATACAAGACCCGTCTTTACCCTTCTGAAATATAAATTTAATACTTGTAAAACATTTTAGTTAACTGTGGAAATCCATAAAATCTGGCTTGAGTACAAGTTAATAATAGTTCATAAACTACACTTACTGTTAAATCATTTCAGATGTTAGCAAACTCGAAATGACATATCTGATTTATGGTATTTCCAGAATTCTTGAGTTCAGAATCGTCCACATTTTTAGCATTAAAAAGCAAGACAGCCACAAAGAGCACCTTTTAGTTCACAAGTGAGTTCATAGATTGAAATTATAATATTCTCATATCAATTTCCCAGACATCTCTAACATGAAATAAACACATTATAAGCCTCTACTAAGAACTCAGGAGAGAGACAGAGAGAGAGAGAGCTTTCTCTTTTCTCCCCCTGCACAATGAAGCTCAGTGTCTGGTACAGTATTGAGGTGAGTCCCTGGCTGATCAGTCTCATGACTCAAGCATGTTTAGGTAAGTCTTTATGGGGACAGAATCTGCTGTGGCCAACATCTGCTCTACCATCTCCAGGAGTAGCGTTTTTTAGCAAAGGCATTCCAATCCTCTGGACAAGTCATTTAAGCACAAAACATAAAATAAGGGATCCTGATTATTAAAAATTGTTATTAACTCAACAAATATCAAGGCAGTCAAAAGAGCTGCCTTTCACATACAAATGGGGGGTGGGGGGGACTTGGTGAGCATGGGAATCTAAAACAGTTAAGAGAATGAAGAAAGTTTGCAACCAGATCCTTTCTGCTTCCAGCATGTAGGAGCTCAGTAAGCATATCTAAATGTCTGCACTTACGAATAAGGGCATGAAATATTCTGCATGTTTAGTTAAGGAGCAATATAGAGGGAATCCAGCAGTGATGAGAGAAAGCCTTACTCCCTTCACCAAATCTATTTTCCCAGGAACTAGTCCACAATAACCGTGTACCCTCACAAGGAAAAGTTGTTCTTCATCTTCCTATATGCACATCATGTTTACATTTATGCTTTCGAAGTTCCAGTGGACAATTACACCTGCTTTCGTATTTGATATTGTGAGACATATAAGGTAATTATTCCTATTTTATAGGTGAAGAGCTTATAACATTCAGAGATTAACACAGCTAGTAACAGGAGGGTCTAAACTGGTAAGTTCTTTCTGAGTCACCTCGAACCCCACTGTGAAGCTGATCATTTTGTTTTAAACTAGACTGCTGTCCTTTCCTGGCTCGAAACCAGAAGCTACCGAGATCCAATGTCCTGAATCATTATTCCCATAGTAGTCTTCAAAACACATTTTTCTGTCTTCCAGGTTGTAGTAGACACATCCTAAAGGAATCTCAAAGAGTCAGCCCTTGTATAAGCCAACCCCTGCCCTTGATGGTACATCTGGCTCCCCTGAGGGTGGAAACTGTGACTTGCCCCTAATGAACAGACTAACAAAGGTGACAGATGTCCTGCCTCTTCGGGGTACATTCTGTGGCAAAGATGATGGCATGCCACTTCCACAACACATTGTGTTATAGAAAACTTGGTCTTGGCAGTTTGGATAAAAGTCCCCTGCTTATGCTAAAGAAGCAAAACAGCAGTGATGAGACCTGGACAGTAAAGGCCACGTGGCAGGGGAAAGGGAGCAACCCCGAGAAGCCAGAACCTCAACCCTACAACTGGAAAGAACCAAATCAGGCCAACAACCATCTAAGCCTGGATGAGGATACCAAGTTCCAGATGAGAGTGCAGCCCAGCTGACACCTTAAACAGCAGCCTAGTGAGGCCGTGAGCAGAGAAGGGCCGGCGAACCGGTGTCTAGACTCATAAAAACTGTGAGATAAACAAATGTGTGTTGTTTTATGCCACCAAGTTGGTAGTAATTTGGTACCAGCGATAGAGAAATAACACACAATTCTGAGAGCACTACGTCATCTACTTATCAAAACAGAGATATCCTGAAATTCCTCTCCACAAAATCAAAGCCATCTGATGCTTGAGAGATACAGTAATAGAGCTTCTGACTCCTTTACATTTGTTCCTTGGTTTTTACTATTCTTCAGATTGCAATACAACTGAATACTTCTCTGATGAGGTAGTTCTCAAAATGCAGTCAACAAACTAACAACACACAACTCCTCAGCTGAAGAAGTGATCAGTTTAGTGGTCAAACCTATACCTCTTTACGACGACTTCAAATACTGCATTGCAACTAGGAGACCAGGTATAATAAGATTCAGCAAGTACTCATAAAATGCTAATTAAATGCAAGGCATTATGGTAGGAATACCCAGTATGAATTTTTAAAAGACAGCAAATCTAAACTTACAATAAAAAAAAAAAAAAGGAATTCTATTAAGCCCGGGCCAGAATTCAAAATTTCTTAAAATATCAGACTTTAAGAACTACACCCACAGAGATTATGATGCAGTAAGTAATGAAATCTCATTTCAGTGAACGTTGTCATTTATATCTGCTAGCAAGTCAGAGGGCAGTGAAAGAAGACTGATGATGCAAAGCAGTGAGAAAAGAACAAGCAGATCATGACAAACAGGTCTGCTTGCTAGACTTAAACAATTTATAATAAGCTCTAACAAGAGATGACAGGATAAGTCAAAAGGAGGGACTGTTTACTGAAGGAATTATAAACCCTTGCTGAGAAACCTGGATCCCGAACACATGATAAACACAGGGAAGCTAGTACCTTTTTCTCCCTGTTTCACCTGGCAATACTGGGGTGTCCGCCCCTTCACCTTTCTAGATTGAGTTCTACCTTCCCCTTCATCCACTCTCTGAAGTCTTTCTCAGCCCCAACTCTCAGTCCCTGGAAGCTGCTTCCTTCTTTCCCAAACACCCAACACAACCTAACTGCATGTATTAACTGTCTATAACTCTATTTACTTGTCCACATGACACTAAACTAGATTTCTTGAAGGCAGGAATTTTAGCATGCTTAATTTTGCAGCTTGAATGCTATGCCTGACAGAGTGGGTCCTCAATAAATGCTTATTAAATAAATAAAATCAAACCACATGAACCAGTAAGTACGGATGAAGGCCAGATTCTAGTCCTTTACCAAAATCATCAACATGCTTTTACCATCACGTCTCTCTTTCTTAATTGTAATTCTAATGAATTCATTACGTATCCCAATTCCTGGAATCAGATTATAAACAATCAAGTTAATTTACCATCATAGCAGAGAGCAATTCATCAAAAAATTACATTACTGAAATAAAACGAGTATTTTACAGAACACTTCTTCTCTGAAGCAATTTGATACAATTTGAAACTAGCTGCTATACTAGCAATTGAAACTGCCTTCCCTAGGTCAGACTGGGTAAAACACAAATGAAGTTTCACCCTTAGATAAATAGAAAAATCCTTCAGCTACAAAGACCTGTCCAAAGAGTACAAAGGATAAGTAGAAGCAAGGAATGACAAGCTCCATGAGGGTGAAATGCTTCAACACAGCTGTCTCACTGCACAGTAATAAGCAACATAGAATAATGGTAGTTAAAATCCTGCCATCTTCACACTTAAAATACAAAAGTATCCTTCCACATCTAGGAGATGCAGCACTGTTCCCTTTTACCAGACTTCCAGAAGTTTGCTTTTATACTGTCATCCCTTCAGGAAATATTTGTTGAATGTCTACTCTGTTCATGTGCAAGACTTTGGTCATGTTGAACAAGACAGCTGTAAGCCCTGCCCTCCCAGGCTTCATATCCTAAAAGAGAACACAGCATTAAGAGCGCATGAGCACAGAATCCCATGCTTTCCTCTGTACTGGAAATCAATTCTTATAGTTTCTGACTACAGCGAATTACTATCCTGTGTACACCTCTTTCAGCTGCTGTTCTGAGTAACTGCCAAGTTTCTAACTAGCTCTCAGGATACTTATTGGGAAGATAAAAGAAATCAAGCTAATTCAAAAGCAATTTTTCTACCAGTTGCTTTATAGTATCAAGTTTTCTCTACATCTCTTTGCTCTACCATACAGAATCACGTCAGGGAATAAAAAACTTTTTTTTTTCTTTTTTTTTTTTGAGTATTTTAAATATCTACCCATTATGAGTACCCATTACGGCAGTCAAATGCTGTATTTATTCAATAAGCACATATAAAGCACTTACTGTTGAAAAGCATAATGGGAATGTGTGATCTTTGAAAGAAAAGGTCTCTAAAGTGCAATTTGCATTCCAGTAAAACTGACCACACAGATTTTTCTTGGGACACCTTGGGATTCTTGGGTTGTTTTTTTTTTGGTTTTTTTTTTAAGACTCCTCTATAGAAGTTTAAGTCATAAATTTATGTTCCCCTTCCTTTTAAAAGAAATCTCATTATACCTAAAATAACATCAACAGACTTACGTTAGTGAATACTGGACACTCTAAAGTGAGCTTCATTTTCCAGGATGATAGGAAATCTGCCGTCACACACAGGAACTGAGTCAGATAATCGAAGAGAGGAAAAGAGCAGCACACTAACATTTCTTATACATTAGAACACCTATCTAGTTGGAAATATAAATCTAAGGAAGACGACTTACAAGAAAAAATAGATTCCCTATTACAGACAGGGCTGAAATGAAGCAGATATCCTACTGACCCTTACCCAAAAAGTCAGATCCTAATAAGGAAAAGAAAACAATTCCATGCGTCAATATTATAGTGCAAAACAGACAACGGGTAAGAAGCAAAAAAGGAAGCTTCTTTGATGAAAGTTGTAAAGGCCTGCTCTGGATTACCAAGAAAGCTCTGGAATGCCTTTCCACTTAAAATTTTAAAGTAAGTCAGCACTTCAGTTCAAAATAGTATGGCTCAACATTACTTGAAAGCAGAGGAATGTACTTCGTGACTTTCAAAGCTCCTGCACAGTTTTTCCAATTTCAATTAGACAAAGGCCATTGATTTTCCTGTTATTCATTCATTCTACAAAAGGTTATTGAGGGACGAGAATGCACAATGGTAATAGTGTGCTCAGGTCATGGTGGTCCATAAGAGAAGTCTAACCACTTGGGCATGACATTTTAATGGAGAGAAATTAAAGAACTAATTTTATAAAGGATCAGAGGTTGCTATGAGAGCCAGCTATGAGAACACCCTTAAGGGAAAACAGGGACTTAGGAAACCATTCTCTGAAGAAGTAACATTTAAGATGTGAAGCTGAATATAAGTGGGGAGGGGAGCTACATTCCTGACAGAGTTGGTAACATCAAAGGTGTGAAAAAAGCAATGAGAGGTATGAGGGGTAGATGGCCACTGAGGCTGGGAAGGGCATGACATGAAGTTGGCGACATAAACTAGGATCAGCTCATTCAGAGACATGAAGATGATGTTATGGAGTTTTTAACTTCATTCAAAGAGCAACAGGAAGATTAAAAAAAGGGTAAGCAAAAGGGTGATGTGATCAGAATGTGTTTTTTTAAAGATCACTATGACACAGAGAACAGACTGGAAAGGCAAAGTGAATGTGGGTGAGCAGCAAAATTGGATTATAACCCGGAATAGAAAACATCCATGACTACATACTGATAGAAATGACTGACTATACAGTGGGAAGAAGACAACTACAAATAAAAGCATGTGGAGCCTAACTCACCATATCTTATGTGTGAGCTGTAAATACTGACTTCCCTCTAAAGAAAGCAACTTTACGGGAGAAACCTGACAGACCTGCCTCAGCCAGATGATCAAAGCCAACACTTACAGTGATAAGTCATGCTGATAGCATGGACGCTTCATATGTTGCAGTGAGAATGGCACTTCATCTGTGGTCTTCCTCCCCCAAACCCATAATGCTTGTCTAATTATGAGGGATGTAGGGTCAGGGTGGATCAGATAAATCCCAACCAAGGGGCATTCTATAAAATACATAACCAGAACTCAAAACAATCAACATTATCAAAAACAAAGTCTGAGAAATTGTCATAGCCAAGAGAAGCCTAAGGAAACATGGTAACTAAAGGTAATGTGGACAGAAAAAGAACAAAGTGAAAACTAAGAAAAAATAAAGAATGTATTTCAGTTAGTAATAATGTGTAAACATTACCCAACAAATGTCAATGATTAATAAAAGGGAAAACTGGGTGTGAGATATATGGAAACTGTATTACCTTAACAATTTTTCTGTAAATATATACTATACTATATCAAACTATAAAACTATACTAAAATAAAAAGATTAAACGTAGCAGGCTCTGCTGGATTTAGTTACGTTAGCCAGCTACCACGCACATGCCAAAAACAGGGTTCACGTCCCAAGTCTAGGGAGCACAACCAATGCGAACTAAATAAAAATAAACGCTTCTGCTTACTCTCTTACCTGCCTGCCTGCCTACTCACCTTCATTCCTGCCGGCACCTTTACTTACCAAAAAAAAAATAATAATAATAATAATAATTCTATGTAAACTGAAAATGGCACAACACACGCGGGACCCGGTGATTCACCTACTACTGGGTGGAGTAAAGGAATCGGAAGTGAAAGCGACACAGGTAAGGATTAAAGGTTATTGCCCACATTTCACTCAGTAACCTTGGCAGGCTGACCGTGGGGACATTCACTGATAATTGAGCAATGGGAAAGAACCAGACTTGGGGAAAAGTTCAGAATCTACATTTTCTCAAGTTCTTATTAGCACTTTGCACGGCAGACTATTATTTGGCCCAAAGCCAAATAAAGAAATTAGGTTTGGATATCAGGTTTATCGGGACTGCAAAGTCCAGCGCTCTTTCCACTGCACAGTTCCTTCCCGAGCATGTACTTCATCCGGCGCCCAGCGCCGAACGCTACGGTCGAGAAAGCCTCTGGACTAAGTGGAAGTGGACAGCATCCGCAGAAGGGCCTCTGTAGTCACTCCCCACGCCCGGGCCTCGGCGGCCAAATGATCGTCTCGGTCACTGAAGTTACAAGCGACAGAGGCGGGTGGCAACTTCATTACAATGAAGACAATTAAGACACCACAGAAGGGAACGGCATCATCTCTCAGGAGACAAAAATAATAACGAAGGGAAGAGGAGAAGGGAATTCTCTCGCCCCACTTCGGCCGAGCAGTCTAAGAAAAAGGAAATGCTCCGGGAGGGTGCTGAGTCCCACCAGCGGGCTTGGGATGCTCCCACTCATGCCCCGACCGCAAACCAGTGGGGTTCGGCAGGACCCCGGGAGAAACGCCTGCCAGCCCGCACGGAGCCACGCGGCACAAGGTGACACGGACCACGCTGGCCCCTCCGTCGCCGAGGAGCGGCGGGGACCAGGAGGGAGAGGGTCGCTCGCGAGGCTCCGCGTACCTTGTACTTATCAAAGCCGGCCAGCTGCTCCGGGCTCACGTATTCGTAACCAGCCATGGCGACCCGAACACCCAGCCGCTCGGCAGCGACGCTCGGCAGCCACTCCCCGCAGCGCGGTGGGAAAACGCTGCCGCCACACTGGCTAGGTAAGACTGGGAGGACCCGGGCTGGCAGAGGAGGCAAAAAAGCGGCGTCCCGCCCACTGCGCACGCGTACCCGCCTCGGCCGCCCCGACCACGTCCGCCGCCTCCCAGTGCGCAAGCGTAGCCTCTACTACTCCACGCCCACCGAGGGCGGGTCAATGGCCGGCTCACGTGGTTCGCCCCTTCTTGTTGTAGCAGACCAATCAGCGTGAATCAAGCCACATGAAGTCCCACCTTCCTTGTCTTCTCGTCGTGTCATTCGCCAGCTTCAAAATTGGTGAACTGAAGTAAGGCAAGAGGAGGTGAAAGGTCGATTTCCCAGGGGTTCTTGCGCCTCGTTCTTCGAAAAATCCGTTGATTACGTCGGTCCTACATCTGCTGGGAGACTCGGGGATACCCTTTTAGTCTTGGGGGTAGGGTGGTTGCCTGCGAATTCGTTTAGCAGTAGCTCGGGGAAGGGAGATTAGATCCTTCAAACTGTGAAATTTAAAAAGCCGGAAAAAAACCTGTGCCCAGCCGGCTTTCAGCTCCCGGCGCAGCGTGCAGCATTCAGCAGCAGCTTTAGTAAAAGTGATTTGAAGTAGAGAACACGGTGAAAGAGGACGCCCTGTAAAGGGGCGAGAAACGACACTGGAAACAAATACTTCATGTTTTTACCAACCTTCCAAAGATCTGGTGGCCTCCTTGGGCTTCTGGGACTCCTGATCAAATAGAACTAACACAAAGTCGGAAACATTCCTCAGACAAGGCTTTATTGCAGAGGTCGGGTATAGAGGAGAGGGGGGGAGCGAGATAGCTAATGTGCGTAAAAGCGTCGTCATCAAGGGCTCCTGGGTTCTTTTATATTGTAGGGTAGATATGATCAATTTCAGAGGAAGAGTAGTAGTGTGTCTCTTGATGGGTCCAGAAAATATTTGGGGGGCTCAAAAGGCACGTGGTGTGCCATGTCCTTCTCTTTTGCTTTCTGTGCAGAGATTGATTGCATGGTTTGCTTCCTCCAGGATCTTTAGAGTGCTGGGTTGTGTCATAATTACTTGGAACCAGTTTGCCAAAGATTAGGCAGCAGGTGGTGTGCTAAGCAATCTTAAGGTTTGTGTCTTGATTATAGTGATACATTTGGAACTCGAAATGAGAGCATGAGTATTGGGGACGAGAACATAAAGCCTACTTTGTTATCTGTCTCAATGCCAGCATTGCTTGTGAACCTTGGACCTCCTCACCACACTCTGCACTGTCAAATGGTTCCAAATTACGCTATCTAATGGCCCCGCCCGAATAAAAGTACTGGTTTCCCAGGCTCTAAGGGCCCTTAAATGTGTTTGCAAGATGTGCCCTTATAGAACTGGAGCCCAACTAATTGTTGAAAGAACACTAGGGCAATGGCTATTGTGTATCAATCAAATGATAACATCAATAGTAATAATTGCTGTCATGTATTGAGCACGTTTTATGTGGTGAATCTGACATACATTATCCTCAACCGTCATAACCACTAAGGTGAAAGCTGTTTTCCCCACTTGATGAACTAGTAAATCGAAATTCAGATCACCTCTTTTGCTCAACCTCACTTAATTATATAACTCAGAAATGACCAACAGGTGTGTCCTGGTGGCCTGGGGGCTAAACCAGGTACAGTCCACACATATCCCAGGGTCCCTGGTTCAAGACCTAGGGCTGGAGAATCAACCAACAATGAACAACTGAGTAAAATAAAATGCTTCTACCTCCTCTCTGCCAGTCTGCCTGCCTAGCCAGCTTCATTTCTGTCAGTACCTTTCCTTTAAAAAAAAGAAATGGCCAACATGAAATGAGGTCTTTGGTATCAACAGTCACTGCCTAAGCAGCATGCCCTGCTGACCTAGCAGTCTAGTACACGTGGGAGCCGTCCCGCATCCCAAAATCCTGGGTTCAAGACCCTGGGTCAGCAGAACCACCAATGTGAACAACTAAATTCAAATAAAGTGCTTCTTCCTCCTCTCTCTTCCTGCCTGCTTGCCTGGTCACCTCCATGCCTGCCTGCACCTTTCCTTTAAAAAAAAAAAAAAACTCACTACCTAAGGGACACTCAATCTCTCTGGGTTTTCCAAACAAGGGCAGTTGTTTTTAAATCTTACTTTCATCCATTCAACAAATAGTTTTAGGGGGTTCAATATATGTCAAGTATATTATTTCTGCATATGTCATCTCCTAAAGTATAAAGTTATTATGAGGTAATAGATACTAAACATCTATCATTTATGGTACATGATAGGTGATCTATAAACGAGTGTCATTTCCCTTACTTGCCTTAAAGGTGAAGATGGAGGGGATTTGTATCTTATACATTTTAATTTGCCCCATGTCCCATAACTGAGTGGCTTACAGATAATGTATGGTCAATTCATTTTGTAAAAAGAATGAGCAGAGATTTCTGATGTGTGTGGAGTCCTTAGTTTTGAGAAGTATTCAGAAATGTGAAATCTCCCTTTAGGGAAGAATTTGGTTCCAATGAAAGGGAAATGATTACGCTTAGTGAGATGTCAGTAGTAGAAGAACATCATAGATTTCACTCATGGTATATAGCAAAACAAAACATGAACCAAAGCAAACAAAAATTGTCAAAATAACGTGTAGGTGCACCCTGGTAGCGTAGCAGTTAAATGAATTGCCTCCAAAGGAGCGCAGGCCTCATACCCGTGGTTGAGAACTAGTGTGAACAAATATAAAAATGCTTCTTCCACCTCTCTTTTTCTGCCCGTCTGCCTACTTGCCTTCATTCCAATCTGTACCTTTCCTTTTAAAAAAATTTTTCAAAAATTTAAAATCAAATTAGTGGTTGTCAAAAGGGAAGAGAGAGAAGGACGGGCAAGTCAGGTAAAGGGGGTCTGTTACACAGTGAAAGAAGTGGACTGTTGGTAGTGAAAATGTATTATAGACAGATGTTGATTTTCCATAATGCACACTTTAAACCTGTATAATGCTATGGCACAGTGTTCCTTCAAAACATTTTTTAAAAAGGAAAACTATGAAACCACTTGCTTGGCCTGAAAATCATTTTCTTTTTGCAGGTACTGTATTTTAAGTCCCTTCTGTGTATTGGTAAGAAAACTGAATTGACACATTTTTGTGCTAAATACAGAGCTTTAAAGAATCTGTTAATCCAATTGAGGCCAGTAGCCCAAGAAATAATCTACAGATTTCCTCAGCTATTTGGTTTTGTTTTTTGTAACCAGTGCGAAATGATTTGTAATATAAGGCCTGTGCTTACCCATCTGAAATATGTTTCCTATTTGTAGAACTTATTTTAGTTAATTGTGGAAAGCCTGGCTTGAATACAACCTAATGATAGTTCATAAGCTGTACTGGCTGTTAATCATTTCAGGTGTAAGCAAACTCCAAATGACATAGTTTTGCAAGTCTTCCTCTTTTAATATGTTCTTCAAAAGTAACTTTTTAAAGAGAAGGCTTTAATTTTTTGGAAGTGGTTACAATTTGCTATTTCTCTTCTGCAGAAGGTTGTAACATGTTTGAATCAATTGTAAGTCTAAGGAGTTTCTAAACTGAAACAGAACCCAGAATTTTGTTTGACTTTGACATCTGTCACTTAAGGCTGTGTGTTCCCAGACAACTTATGTCACCTAACCCCAGTTCTCATTTTTAAAAAGAGGATGTTCGATTGACACTCATATGCTAAAAATGTCATTTTGCCCCTATGTTTATTTAATAATTGACGATATAGGTTAAAAGTAATTTCCATTTAGATCTGGAAAATAAAAAGAGGATGTTAGACTAAACCTCTTAAAGATTCTGTTCATCCTGGAAATTCGATAAACTATTTCATTTCACTTATCTAAGATTAAGCCAACTCATCTGGAAATGATAATTCTTGTTCTACCTTATAGTTATTACATAGAGCATATAATATGATATTTAACTGAAGTCTGGTCAATTAAGCCCTTACAAATACATTATTTTTCCAGAATTCCATGAATCCTTGACCTCGCTGAGCTTTACCAGGCACTCTCACCTGGAAAGAGAAAAATGTCAAGTAAACAAATTTGCTTTTGCCATAGAACCACCTTTCTGTCTCCTCGGGATTTCATTCAGAGGTATTTATCCTGAAGGCAGTCACTCCAGAGTTGCCAGAGATGCTGCCATGTGGATCTGATAGGAGGTAATACCATCTGCATGCTTCTCCAATAATCAGGTATCCGGTGCATCTGACTTCTGTGGTGTGTCCATGTCAGAAAACAAAACGAGAAGTTCGTGTTTTAAAATAACTGCCTTCTGCTCATAAACTTTACGACTCTCCAAACAATGAACATTCACTAGATCACACCAGTTGTCTCAGTTTTACAGAGCAAACAAAGAGATACACATCTTGCCACCAGGGTTACCCAGTTTGTTTAGATAAAACTGGGTTAAAACATAGGTCATCAGCTGTATTCTAGCACTCACCTGAGTTCATTCATGCATGATATTTTTTTAAGGAGGGGAGGCGAGGAGAGGGAAGAGAAGGCCTCACTTGTGAACATTATTTATGTGGCCAGCAGTCAGGATTCAGTTGTAGGATACAGGAACGTCTCGCACTGGCTGTGTTAAGCAGAAAGCTATTAAAACAAGGATCTGGATGCTACAAATTACTGGAACAGAGACAGCAGTTGGTTCTAGACTGGGCCTTCAGGAATGGTTCCCCAAACCACATCTAGAATTGGCCCGTCAGACGGGCTGCCACCTCTCATACCCAGGAGTTACAGTGGAGCCAGGAACTTCCACAGGCGCTCTTTGTGTCAGGGACACACCACCTTTCTGAACCAGGAACCAACAGTTGGCTGCCACCGTCACTTTTAGTTGGAGAACCACATCGTGCCCCAGGTTGGCACTGGCACCCGTGGACGTCTTGTACCTGCTCCCTTAGAGTGCAGAGCTGACACTGGGTCCTGAAAGGATGCTTGTTTTGCCAGCTTTGTTAGAAATCCTGGAGCCCTTCTCTGCAGCCATTCTGGGAGAGAGTGTCCTCCAGCCTTTTGACTGGTCGTCTTGCTGGGTCCACAAATCGCTGAAGTACAAGGGGAAATCTTCCCAGGCAGCTCTGGGTTTTTCTCGGCTGGCAAATAATCATATGAGCCTCTGACAGATTGAGTAGAGGGGAAAAACTGAAAGAAATTTAATACTAGCATGTACAATCTCCTACATATAGGGGAGAACCCAGTTAAACCGAATAATTATCAACTAATTTTAGCATTAGAACATTTGTACAAGGTGCAATGGCCTCTCCCTTAGCCTCCTGGTCCACAGGAATACAGCCAGATTCTGAAAAAAGACAGAAAGAAAATACGCCAGTTTTTAATCAAGGTTGAAAAAAAAAACACACACACACACTACAAAAGAGCTGAACCGGGTCATTAAGTTGCTTATCATTTCTTAAAAATGGAATTCCCTGACTAGCATAAAGGTTCTCTAGTAAATTTTATCTGCCTGATTTTTGCATATTTTACATTTTTCAGACATAAGCCTACCAGGTAAGAATTTCTAGAGAACTTGAAGTGGATCATCAATTATCTTCCTTATAATAGAAAAAGTCTGTGCAAAATACTGGTATACAGCATAAACTAATATTGCCGCTTTGTGCCTTTGATTTCCCATGTCACTAGAAAAGGAGGGTGTCTCTGATTTTCTGTGACTTGACATCCAGTGGTTTTCTGACCATTTTTGTGCTCTTAACCTTTGAAAACTCAGTCAGTGGTATCAGTCATTCAAAAACAAGAGAGGCCCAGTAAAAGGATGAGAGGGACCATCCAGTGTGAGAAGAGTTAAGAATAAAATCACAAGCCTGGCAATGTTTCTAGATCCTCTACACACTTCCCATTTCTTTCGAAGATGAATGATTACCGTGTTTTGCCATGTATAATGCATAATTTGGGGCCCAGATTTATGAGGGAAAAATAAAGATGTGCATTATCCAAGTGCAGTATGAATTGCGTATCTGTTTAATTTTTTTTAGTTCTTTTACTTATGCTTATGAATTAACAATGTAGCTCTAGAAATCATTAACGATAGCCGTATGCAATATAATATCTGGAATATGAGGATTTTGTTGAACTTAGGACAAACTTGCAACAAAAGCAAATTTCGGCCAAGTCATCAAAATGAAACGAAGAACAAGTATTGTCCACAGAGCCAGTGAATGACTGGAGAAGATAGGAGATGCCGGCTTTAGTACCAGAGGGTGAATATTTCTTTTCATACACTTTAGGCAGGAAATAGAAAGCCAGCTGATATCTTTGCAAAAATACAGACACTGCAAGGTTTAAGCTCACAGTGATTAAATATGCTAATATGCATGGCCACAAGGCTGCCCAGAGGCACTGTGGACCTCCCCCCAGAGTGTCCTCAGAGTGGAACAGTAGGAAAAGGTTCTTGTACCTTGTATCTGTTCTTGTGTTTTGTAATTATTTGTTACACAAAATTTCTTGTACCATAATATGTTAAAAAAAATAAATGCTAAAGTTAATTTATAATAAAAAGGGCCAAATAAGTAGGTGCACATGATACACAGCAAAATACAATATATCTCAGTCATTACTCATGAGCATAACTGTTAAATAAAACACTTATTTTTAAAAATTGATTTCAAGGTGCACCAGTCCACATATATCCCAAGGTCATGGATTTGCGTCCTAGGGCCGGTGGGAATGGCCAAGATGAACTACCAGATAAAATGAATGAAAATGCGTCTTCCTCCTCTCTTTCTGTCTGCTTGCCCCTGTTTACCTTCACTCCTGTCTGCATCTTTCCTTTAAAAAAAACTGATGCCAAAAAATTGTTTTACACTGGGGAAAATCTTACTGTCCGCATTCATGTAACCCAGTATCTGAGCAGACAGAGAACACACACATCGTCCTCCCCATGATTGCTGCTCTAGAATGGAAGCAGAACTCTGGGTAAATCAAGTTAATGGGGGTATCCCACCGGTAATCTGAAACTGGTCCCAATATTCAGAGGGCAAGGGAGACCAATGGAAGAGGCAGTCTCCTCCAAACTGGTGTGCTACCAAACAGGGATCTGCTGCCCACGGCACCTAAAGCCAATAATATGGAACTGGGCTTTGAGAAAATAAGGGGTTTTATTGCAATTAACTGATAGGGAGTAGAAGGCAAAGCTGTTCAGATATGCTTTCTTGACCTGGGGTCTGAACAAGCTTTAAAGGAATTGAGGATGAAAAATGATATTGACTAGCTCTGGTTGAGAGAAGTTCCAGCTTGTTAAAAGGTTCAGGCTGCAGCGATCTAGGGCACCTACTGCACTTTATTAGATTCTGTTGGCTGGGATCTTGGGGTCATTAGGAATGTTAAGGTTCTGCCATCGAAACCTGCATTCTGGAGAATGGTCTGTGCATGATTCTTAGTTCTCTTTCAAACCAGTGGTTCTTTCAAATCAGGTGATTCTAGTCCATTGTTAAACTCATCCACTTCTGCAAAATAAGCTTGAAAGGAAAGTTAAATAGACCTTTCCAGTTTTGAGAAGGAGCTAAGTTATCCTTAGTTTTAATGAGCGGGGAAACTTACAAGGCATTGTCTTGGGCATCCTTGAGGGTTGATTCACCAACACATGTTTTTGATAACCTTTCCCAAACACAAATACAAATCATTCAGATGGGCCACCGTAATGGCACCATTCTGTCCTGTGCTGCCTTTTCTTCTTGTTTGGAAATGTTAGCAATCTGATGTCAGCTCTGTAGAGCTAATCAAATCTAACCACTGTTCTTGTTTTGTTTTGTTCATTTCAATCTCAATAGAAAGACACAAAGGGATTGTATTTTTAAATAGGATCATTGTTGTTTATTGTCTATATGACATTTTGAGGACATTGGATTAAGATAAACGATCATTTACTTTTGGTGGAAGAGACTGGTACTAGCAGAAGAAACAAAATTACGAGAACAAGGAAGTAGGAAACATTGCCGTGATTCAGTTTTTGTTAGGAATTCTCAAAAACTTGGGACGGGTTGAGACAATAGTTGCCAACAAAGGTATCTACTACATAAGGCTTTGAGATCTTCCTTGATATACTCAAGGTTATATACTCTGAATTCTAGCAGAAGCTGCCTCTAAGGATATGACAGTGGTGATGCTCAGCATTGTGAATATGCTAAAAACTGTTCAAATGTACACTTTAAAGTGGTGATGGGGTTGAAAAAAATAAAACAGACATTACTGGGTAAAAATATTTAGGAATTTTTTAAATAAGAAAATGGTGAATTTTATGTGAAGTGAATTTTATCTCAGTAAAAGAAGGAAAATGAATTGTATTATATTTAAAAAGATAAACACAAAATAACACATCCTGATTACAACCAAAAATGTGTAGATAACCAGAGAAAAGACAAGGGAATATCATTAATTGAGTACCTTTATTTTACGAGGTCTTTTTCATCATTTTGAGTAAAGTTGTTTAAAATTTAAAAATTTTAAAGGTATCTGCCAGATGACTATAGCAAATTATACCAAGATAAACCTGTACAATTTTTGAGTTTGACAATATAATATAAAACTATGAAAATGCTACCATTTTCTAAGGTTTTATAAAATAGGAGGGGACAAATCTTTGTGTTAATAAGGTGGTTGTTAGGATACCTGTGTTTTACTGGTGGGAAGGTGGTCAGAAGGATTTGATAGAAGCGTCAGTAAATTACTCATACTGGATTTCTGGTTTGGCATGAGAGTACTAATGAATAGCCAAAGGGATCATTTGAGATGCAAGTCTTTGAGGTAACTACCTGTCACCTCTTCTGGAAAGCAGTAGCTAAGTAATCGACAGAAGTGAAATGACGGCTTCTCTAGAGAAATTTGAAATAAAGCATAAAGACATTAAGATGAACTCTAGACCCCAAATTGCTACAAAGAATAAGGCTTGTGTGGAGGTGTGGGGAAAATCCCCCCATCCTTCTGAGGTTCTTAAAGGACTGGATAAGCAAATTAACATCAAATAAGATTAGTA
This sequence comes from Solenodon paradoxus, assembly GCA_004363575.1. NCBI lineage: Eukaryota > Metazoa > Chordata > Mammalia > Eulipotyphla > Solenodontidae > Solenodon > Solenodon paradoxus. Next base: position 82,753 of record RJWH01000458.1, read on the forward strand.
GGAGAAAAGAGCTAATTTAATAACCTTTAAGTTCCAAGGAAAATGGGACAACCAAAGACATACCCTGTGCTGAGGTTCAGAAAGGGGAGCCTGGAAAGGAGGACGGTCTTCCCATGAGATGACTTCATATGACAAAACCTTGCCTCTAGGCTTTTGTCTTGCCTTAAAATAGGTTTCTTTGATTTAAAAAGAAAAGGATGTTGTTTCATGTTTGTTGTCTCCCCCACCCCCTCCCCGCATCCCCCACCCATGTCCCCCACTGCCTACTCTGCCCCAGGTCTTGAACCCGGGACCTTGGATGTATGTGGACTATGCCAGGGGGTGTGCTAGACCACTGAGCTACCAGGACATGCCACTTCATATAATTTTAACGTAAGTATTCTGCTGTTGCCCAAATACAGGGAGGTCTTGACTGAATACAAACTCCTATTTGGTGGAATTTATTCTTTAATGCTGAGATAAAGGTCCAAGCTAATTCTACCGCAGATTTAAAGAGGGAAGGTCGAATTCAACCTAACTTTTATTTGACCTGGATATTTTGAAATCTATCCCCTTCTGTTGGCAAGTAAGACTCATCAAATAGCCTCTCATTATACCAGGAGGCTTAACGAGGCTACATTTTATCCTGTAAAGAATATTTTAAAAGGGAACAATTTTAAATGCTCTAAGTATGCTTGAAAATATTTTAAACTTTTCTGCAATGCATTTAGAGAAGTATTTTTTAACATGTAACTATGGTGGTGTAAGCGTGCTACCTTCTTGCTACAGAGAGGACAGTGTTTAAAGGGAACGAATATGGTTGCCATTCTCTAATTCATTTAGGTAAGTATTTAAAAACACGCAATAAAAACAGTTATGTGTGCTATGTACATGCTACTTTGACAAGAGTTTTATTTCAGGGAAGCCTGAGTAACTTGAGAGAGAAGGCGTTCAGGATAACGGCCTCAGAGTTTCATGAACTCCTGCATGGCCTCCTAATTGTACATGCATGCATCTGACCTACACCCACACCACAGATTTACCAACTGCACTGACAGACCCCCACCAGGTCCCAGACTGACCACTAGGTGGCACATAATCCACAGTAGATGTGTCAGAATCTGTCCCAAACCAAACGAGGTCAATTGCCTGTTGAAATAAAAATAGCAATATTTTTCATAGAATTTAAATAAGATCCAAAGTCTCAAAACATAATATTCAAATATCCAGGATACAATACAAAATGACTTGGCATATGAAGAACCAGGAAATCTCAAATTGCTTGAGAAAAAAACAGCAACAGATACCAATACTGAAATAACCGAGGTTGAAATTGGCAGAAAAGGACACCAAAGCAACTACTTTAAAAGTGACATGAGTAAGTTGGAACACTCTTGAAATGAATAAAAAGAGGAAACGTCTCAGTGAGCAAATAGAAAATATAAAGAAGACCCAAATGGAAATTTTAGAACAGAAAAATACAAACACCAAAGATTTTTAAGTTACCACATGTGCTCTGCATTTGTTTCCTAAGGCTGCTGTAAACTAATTACTACAAAAATTGTGGCTTGAAACAAAATAAATGCATCTTAGAGTTCTGAGAATCAGAAATCTGAAATGAACTATGAGGATTAAAATCAAGGTGTCAGCAGGGTCCTGTTCTTCAGGGGACTCCGAGGGAGAATCCATTTCCTGGCATTCTCCACCTTCTAGAAGTTGCCTGCCCTTCTTTCCACCTTCAAAGTGCATCACTTCACCTCTTCTTCTATTGTAGATTTTCATTGTCTCTCACATTCATCTCTCCCTGTTATGAAAACTCTGTGATTACAGGGCCAGATAATCCAGAAATCTACCGTCTCCAGATTCTTAACTTGGAGCCCACCCAAGATGGCAGCCTAGTAAGATCCTGAGCTCACTCCCTCTCTGCATCTGAATATAAACTGCAGCCTTTGGTAAAAAAACTGAGGACTGGGGAGTCAGGAAAAGTGATGGAAAATATCTGAAAGGGTAGGAAACCCTGAAACATGGTCTCACCAGGAATGCCGCCCAGGGACTATGGCCCAAAGTCGGGAGGACACCAGTTATAAAGAATTTCTTCCCAGGGACTGAAGGGCTCACTCCCACATGGGGTGCCCCCACACCTGAGATCTGCTCCTGAGAGAGGAGAGCACATGCATCTTGGTGTGGAAAACAGGGGCCTTCCTTGGAGGACAGTAAGACTCTGGGGGCAGAGAACTCTAGAGTGTCAAAAGATGCAGCGTACACAGACCTAAATGAAGGATTCTCATTTGTCAAACCAAGAGCTTCGGCAAGAGTAATAAGAAAGATGGATAGCCTCCCAGCAGAGAGGCTGCTAGCATCCTCAGACTCTTTTGTCTGTGTGGTGCTGACACTGGTGAGCATCATCTTGGAGTCAGGACCAGAGGGCAAAATTCCCCACTCCCTCACCTTATAATTCTCTCATCTACCAGAGCAGCATTTACCCAGGGAAGTGGCAGGTGGCCTGGTCGGCAACCTTGGCACAGATGAGCGCTGTCCTGCAAAACTTGGTTTGTGGAGGCTTTAGACAACTCCCTCAGGGAGGATTGCAAGAGAAGCTCCAGTGGTTTGCCTCTCTCCAGCCTGGGCACGTACCTGCCTGTTGGCAGTCAGCCTAAGCCCCCAGGTCCTTACACAGGAGCTAGTGCTCCTGTCCCCTCAGCCCAGGGGCTTATTGCTAGAGGAGTCTGAACACAGTTTCCTCCTGGGGCTGTAGCCCAGCTAGATGATCAAGAGACTTTAGTGCGTTTGGGGTAGGGGTCCTTTTCTGTAACTGTCTCCCGTGGTCCTAAGAAGGTACCTGACCCTTCCTGGGTCCTAGTAGGATCACTGCCTGGACCCACAGCTTTGGGCCTCGCTCCTCATGCGCAGGCCCATGCCTCGAGGGAAATGCACTTGCAGATCCTGTTAAGATTATAGCTAGACTGCAGCAGAGGTAATAATTACAGCCCAAGACTATCTGACTGGTATAGAGCCTCCAGCCTACACAGCAACAGAAAGCCCAGCCATCCCAGGCCATCATCCTAGGTCTCTATATACTCTACAACCTGAAATCCTGCAAGGCAATTATATCAAGACAGGAAAAGAAAGCTGTTTAGCCTGGTCCATAGAAATAAACACAGATTACCAAACAAAATGAACAAACAACAAAAAAAATTTATCCAAATTATGGATCAAAACAAACTCCCAGAGAAAAATCCAAATACGACAGAATTAAATAAACTACCTAAAGGGGATTTAAAGCAAGAGTACATGGTGAATGCTGAAATCAGAACAATGAATGGACAATGAATGAACAAAATAAGATCTACAACAAAGACAACAAAGATATGAGAAAGCTCCCAACAGAAATCACAGTGCTAAAGAATACAATAGGCGAGTTCAAAATACAGTAGAAGATTCCTCTCTGAGAGAGCTTCCACAGTCCCAGTACTTTACTCCTGGAAAGATCCACAAACCAAGTTTGGCACAAAAGTGCTCTGCTGGCTCTGCTGGGGTTAGCATGCTCAGGCTGCCAGTCACTACCCTAAGCAAGTGCCGTCCTGGCAGCCAGGAGAACCATAACCAGGAGAATGAACTCTGACAGCCACAGCACTGATGGTGGCAAAGGGGCGGCGATTCCAGCTTCCAGCCCTGTTCCACTATGGCGTTCCCCAGCGGCAAACTTGACTCCAGTATGGCGCCTGCTAGTCCTGGCACTACAAAGACAAAAAACCCTGCAGGATACCCAGCGTTTTGTCCACTGGAAAGCTATCCCTCTTTTTCAATGTTCTTGCTGAAGTTTTTGATTCAACAAATAAAAGTCCTTTAGTCAGGTCTGCGCACACTTCATCTGCTGCCCTTCCCCGCTCAATTCTGCTCCCCAGAGTCCAGCATGTTCTCCAAAGGAAAGTTCCTTTGTTTATCAGGATATGTGCACATTCCTTTCTCTGAGCAGCAGGTCCCAGGTGCTGGAGCATCCGGTGTGGGAGTGAGCCCTTCAGTTTCCGGTAAAGCGTCCTGTATCACTGTTGTCTCTCCTGGCTGTAGCTCACAACACCCACTGCATTTCCAAAAAGACTGTCTTAGCTTTCACTTGCTTTCTATCACTGTCTTTGCGGAGATGCAAGGACCCCAGTCCTCGTTTCTTTTAGAATGTTGTAGTTTGTCCCTAGATGCAGTTTTATTGTGTCTCTGGGGAGAAGACGAGCTCAAGATTTTGCTAGTCTTGGGTAGTCTCCCCTCATCTCAGTCCAAACTTTTTTTTTTTAAGGAAAGGTACAGGCAAGAATGAAGGTGACTAGGCAGGCAGGCTGGAAGAGAGAGGAGGGAAAAGTATTTTATTTACTTAGTTGTTCATCATGGTTGTTTCCCAGACTTTGGGTCATAAACCAGGGTCCTTAGGATGTATGTAGATTGCATACAGTGGACTTAACTGCTAAGTCGCCAAGGCACGCCCGTCAAATGCTTAACTGCAGTCTCTGTGACCATTCATACTCTAACCTATGGACACCTTTCCTGCCATTTCTTCCAAAAGACCTTCTCTAAAAACCAAGTTTAAACGACCCTCTTGATGCATATACTTTATGTAAATACTGTAAAATTTTTTGTATATAAGATGAGGCAGGGGTCCAAATTCATTCTTTTCATTTTGCTTTCCCTCCATTTAATTGTCATGACACCTTGAATATTATAACTTTGAAACTGGGAAATCTAATTCCTCTAACTTTGGTCTTCATTTTCAAGATTTAAAAAATATTATGTCTTTAGTTCACAATGCTGTATTCATTTTAGGAAATTGAATTGCATCTCAATCTGTAATTCACAGCACAGCCACCACCAGAGTTCCAGCATCCTTTACCACTACCTTTCCCCTCTCACCCCCAAACGCAACCACAGTCCTGGGTCCTGCTGTTTTGGTTGTGATTTGTGTGTTCATTGTTTCATTGCATTATATTCCCCATACGAGTGAAATCATCCTGTGTTTCTCTTTTTCTTTCTGACTTGTTTCACTTTACACAATCCCCTCCAGTGCCATCCAGATTGTTGCAATAGGCAGTTTCATTTTTTTCAGACAGCAGCATAGAATTCCATTGCATATACAAACCAGAGTTTCTTTATCCAGTCCTCCACTGATGAGCATTTAGGCTGCTTCCATGTCTTGGCATTTTCAAGATTTTGTCTATTCTGAATCCTTTGCATTTCCAGATGAACTTTAGAATCAGCTTGCCAATTTCTGCAGAAAAACTAAATGGGATTTTGATGACAATTATGTTGAATCTGAGATAAATTTGTGGGTATTACCATCTTAACCATATAACATTTTCTACCAACATCGGTTGTCTTTCTACATATCTGGACCTTCTTTAATATCTTTCAACAATATTTTATTTTTTCAGTTTCAGTGTACAAATATTGCTCTCCTTTTGTTTAATTTATTTGTAATTTTTTTTTATCATTTTGGTACTATGTGAATAATTTTTTCATTAATTTTAATTCCAGATTGTTCATTTGCTAGTTGACTTTTGCACGTTGATCTTGTGTCCTGCAAGTTTGCTGAACTTGTTTAATTAGCTCTAATAGTTTCTTTTTAAAATATTCCTTAAGATTCTCTAAATTCAAGATCATGTCATCTATGAATAAAGATAATTTTCCTCTTCCTTTCTAATCGAACTCCTTTAAGTTCTTCCCCAGCTAGAATCTTCAGGATACTATCTCCATGATATCTTTTGCTGTTCCTAGGCCTTCTTTTGTCCCTTGGAGATCTCAGCTATTTTCCAATTGGTTACATTTGCAAAATGAAGGGCCTCTAAATAAATAAGATTCAGGAGCTGACTTTCCAAAGAACTACTCAATTCTTAAGCACATGTTTTCTATAACCACCTATCGTTATATTATAATTCGTCTCTTCTCCTTAGGAAAAGAAGCCTTTTTAAAGATTTGCCTTTCTTGTGAAATCAAGATCTTACATTATTTTAAATTCATTTTTGTAGCCAGAAAGTTCTATTGTCCTATATTTAAATGGATATATTTTAATTCCCTCTCTCTAGATTTCCTGGAGTCAGAGTCATTAGACTTGCTGTTAAGCTTTGGCACTGCCATCCAGTAGCCTTGTGATCTTTCCCTCCTTGGCTCCTTCTTCTGTTAAGAGAGAGAGATGATATCTCAGTTAAGGTCCCTCCCACTTTAACAATCTACCATTTAATATTTCAAATTACCTACTATGTCTAATAACTTAATGTCAGGTGGGAAGGGAATGAGAAGTTAGGCTTCCTTTACTGTTTAGTAACCTAATAGTATTGTACATAGTTAAGAAAGTTTTAAGATAACCGTTTGAATACAGAATTTCAAACTTCAGCAGGTTGTCAGAGACCTGTTGATATGACCTAGAGGGATCGCAGCACGGAGGAATGCAAAGGGAAACTGCTTTGTCCACCTTGCAAGCTAGAAGCTCAGAGAACCCTACCAGCATGAGGTTAACAGTGTCATTTCTAGAAACAAAGGTCAAAGGTTGACCTTAGACTTGGGAGCGGATTGATACAAGCCTACGATTAAAAAAATCATATATCAAACAGCACTTGGACCCATTCAATATCCTCCAAAGAAATAATAGCTACTGTCCAATTTCTGATGTATGTTTCCAAAAATATTCCAGATAAAAAACACAAATATCTAATATAGATTTCCTTTTTACATAGAGGATAGCATCTTATATACCTTTCCACCATTTATTTTGTAGTTTACTCCAAAATAGACTTAGTTCTCTCATTTATTTCCACAACATTATGTTTGGAAATTCCACTATTTATTTACCTGCCCCCTTTTGAATGGGAATTTGGGTTGTTTAACTTTGTTATCGCAGCCGATTCTGCCTTGAACACCCTTCTTCACAGACAGGGTTTTGCACACATATGACAGGTACACTTTTACTGACACTAAATTTAATCAATATCTTGCCTTTTGATAATTAGTAGGCAGGTGAGAACCCCCTTCTCCCCACCTCTCACCCCAAACTGCAGGTCTCAAGTAGGGTCCACAGTTTTCATAACCCGCCCCTTCGCCACCTGAGCCAGGGAAGGCCAGGGAAAGTATTTCCTTATTTCAATTTGCATTCTTATTCCTTAAGTTGAATACTTTTATATGTTTACCAAACTACTGCTATTTCTTTTTCAGTAAACTGCCTGCTCCCATTTTTAAAACAAATTCTTATGCTGGCACATGCCCTGGTGGCTTATAAGTCTTCAGCCTCTGGCAGGCATCTTCCGCATACATCCCAGCAACCCAAGTTCACATCCCAGGACCTAGGGGAACAACCAAGATGAAAAAATAAATACCAGTTTTATTTTTAACTATATAAAAAAAATAAAATAGTAAATTATTCTTCTTCTGTCTGTCTGTCTTCCTATGTGCCTTCATTCCTGCCTGCACCTTTGCTTTTAAAAAAAATTTTTTTATGTTAAGAAAGTAGCCCTTCTGGTTTATTTCATTTAACACGATCCACTTCAGTTCCATCCATTTCATCTTTTTTCTTTCCATTGGGAATATGTACCACAGCCTCTTTACCCAGTCATCTGTTGACATTTGAGTTGTTTCCATATTTTGGCTGTTTTTAGTTGTGCTGCTGTGAAATAAGCAAGAAAAAGAGAAGGGCGGGATGTTTCACTCCTGTGAACTGTAAAGAAACAAAACAGACAGATCCCAACAAAATCCACAGGACACAGGACTGTGGCTCCCAGCTGGGTGGGAGATTGAGGAGGGGAGGAAGGACGGACAAGGTGGGGTGGGTGTAGGCCCAGTTCCACTATCCTAAAATGCTTGTAGCCATGTAAACAAAAGAAATAATAAAAATGATCTTTTAAAAAGTGACCCTTTACTCATTCATGGTCCTCCAGACATGCTAGCCTTTGCCTTTTTATGCTAAGTTTCCTTTCATTCCAAATCACAAATTTTTGCAGCAGTCTAATTTATTTCCTTTTTAGCTTCTGGGTTTTGTGCCATCTTTAGAAAAAACCTTCCTCGCTCCAAAATGATTTTGTGACATTACTTGATAATTTCACCCGTTTGCTTTTTTTCCAGGTTCTGTGTTCCGTTTAGAACTCCAAGCGCTCTTTCCTGAATTGTCTTCAGGGTAGCAGCAGCGATGGCCACCAGTTCTTTTGCAGACTTGCAGCTCTGTGTCTGCGCCCAGGAGCACCACACCCTCAGGATGACCTCATGTGTCCTTGCCAAGGGGCATGGTCCCAGGAGATCTAGTCTTGCTGCTGGCGGGACGCCCTGGGAGATGAGACTGAAGGCCCAAGCAGGCTCTGACAGCTCTGGAGATAGTTTAATTGGCTGCTAGCTTGGAGGTGAAATCCATGTTTCTCTGGTCCATGCTGGGAAAGTGCTAGGCCGGCCCTGCAAGGTGGCCAAACAGGAGAAAAAGAAGCCAGGCTGGGCCAAGTGGTGGACTCAGATGCCGGGCACCTTGTCAGTGTTGCCCCCACCTGTGGTGAAGGAAGGACCCCAAAGCCAACGCTCTAGCTTCCTGGGAGTTCCAGAACAATCCATAGTTCCCAGATCCTCAGGGACATGATTGAACCTGGCTCATGGACACATTACTGGTTTTGACCTAGGACAGCCAGGTCCTCTCCTGCTCCTGTCCTTGGTTCAGACCTCAGGGGGAAACTGAGCAGACTTCTCACGGGAGCATATGGGCTCCAGGGGCCCCACAGTCACCTGGATGCCATTTGCCTTGGTCATGGGCTGTGGCACTTCCTCTGTAAATTTGGCCCTGGCTCCCTCCCACTCTTGCCTCTCAGCTCATCTGTGGCCCTGCCAGTGGTTCTCTGAAGACATTTGCATCATGCAGCAGCAGGAGGGCTCCTGAGGTCACTTCATGAGCCATGGTCGCCTTGGCTGCCCCCCTGCTACTCCTGGCCATGACTCTCCTGCTGGAGAGGTTGCCACTGGCCGGAGGATCCCAACTTGTAAGTAGGACTGGGGTCCTCCAGGGCTGCCGGGAAGGCCTGCAGAGGGGAAGAGAGGGGCCCCTGGGTGTGGGATGCAGCAGGGTGTGGGGTGAGAGGGTTGGTGGAAGGAGCGGATTGGAGGGAGAAGAAGGAATGAAGACTAAACAGACTGGTCTGTTACAGGATCTCAGAGTTCAGTCTTATTCTCTAGGGTGTGAGGACCGCTCTCATTTCATTTTTTCTTTCTTTTTTTTTTTTCACTTTTTATTATTTGTTTCATTTCTGGTTTTTCACCCCAGTCCCCAGTCGCGAACTCAGGTCCTTGGGCTTTACGTGGTGGTCTGCACAAATGTATAATGTCTCAGGCACCTAAGCCTCAAAGGCACACCCTTATTTTTTATTAGAGTCCTGTGAACTCTGATATGCATTGCTGCACCTTGGATAAAGGCCCTTCCAGTCAAGCTTGCAATTTAAAAACGAGAAGGAAAACAAGCAAACAAAAAGAAACTTTGTCAAGTTTGGGAACCACTGGCCACAGAGTCCAGATTTCTGGTTTCTTCCCAGCTAGTTTTTTCTATTTCTATCCATATCCTGAACTCCATCGTTATCTGATTTTAGATGGATAGTCAGATGTACATGCTACTTGGAGAGAGGGAGTTCTTGGTGAGGAAATCGTGTATAGGATCTGGTGGCAATTACTCAGGAGGGAACAGGAACCCCCAAGTCTCTGGGCCCGGGCTGTGCCCAGCCCTCCCCGCTGCAGCTGTATGCGCAGCCAGGCCAGCTAGCCCGGAGCCCAGGGGCAGGTCCATGCAGGAAGGAGCTAAGCAAAGCATGTTGACTCTCTGGGGTGTGCCTGGCCCCTGGGTTCAGGGGAGGTTGCAGGCCCTGGGGCTCTTTCCTTGACTTCTCCCCTTCTGCTGGCCCACTTGACTCTGGGCAAAAAGAGGAGTTTTAGAGAGATGGAGTCATGTCAGTTTAGCCGGGCTGGCCCACCAGTCACCTAGGGAAGAAGGGATGCCTGGGAAAAATGTGGGGTCGGCTCTGCTCAGAGGTCTCGCCTCTGTGCTCTGTTCCAGGGACAGAGTCAGGACACAGGGGAGTCTGGACAGCAACTGGACCCAGAGAGCGGAGTAGATGGTGAGTGGACGGGCAGGAGCTGGCAGGGGCAGAAAGAAAGGACTGGAAGAGGCACCATGAAGGGTGATGGGCAGAGAGGCAGGTATGGATCTCACTGTGAGGACCTGGGAGAAGTATCTGAGGGCCTGGTCTGCATACTGGGGTTGCTGGGGTGAAGTCCCCCTTGTGAGATGAGGTGCTAGCGCCTCCCCGAGTTCCGGTTGTGCTGGGGGACTAGGGGAGCTGGGATCCACTCCAGGGTCCGGCCAGTGACCAGCTAGGTGTGGGAACCAAGAGGACCTGCCCACGGCCTTGCTGCCTCTCCTCTCCAGCTGTCTCCTCTGTCGAGTCAGTCCTGGTCTCGGTCTACGTACAGCTGGACTTCTCAAAGCAGACCTGGCTCATGGGCCTCTCCAGCAACCTGACTCTCCCCACGGCTGTGGCCCCCTCTTCTCCAAGAACCCTCACAGGCCTTAACCTCACAACAGGTAGGAGGGACTTCCTGCTGAGTCCACCTCTCTGTCGCAGTGCACGTGGAAAGGGCACTCGTGATGGACACATGGGCTTCCCGGCCCTCCTGCCGCCTAACCAGCCACTTGCCTGAGATGCTGTGAACCCCGCTCTTGGAGGGTCTGCATGACCCAGCTCCTTCCTCACCTCCCCACCACACAGAACTTCCCTTCCCTGACCGTCCCCATCTTCTGGCCAGGGGCCCAGGACGTCTCTGTCCCCACTCCTAAAGACTTTGGCCAGCACTGTGACCTCTCCTGCTTTGAACCCTGCCTGAGGGAACAGTCCCTTATGGGTGGGGGTGACCGAGGTGCCTGTGGGATTGCTCCAGATTCCCACCCCGAAGCCCCTCGGGTGTCCAGCAGCTGTTGGACCCGTCTTCCTGGCCGTCTCAGGCAGGCCTTCCCTCTGATTCCCTGCCCTCTGTCGCAGAGTGCAGTGTCAGCCACGGGTGTGCCTACTGTGCTTGTCTCTCTGGGTACCAGTGGAATGCCAGTGTCTGCTCCCTTCACCCGTCCTGCCAGCGCCACCATGAAGACAGGCCCTGTGGCTGTCTCGTCTTCAACCCTCCTGAGGTCGGGTACTGTCAGCTGCTGCCACCTGGTGAGGAGGCTTGGGAACTCGGAAGCCCATAGCCTGAGTGAAAGAAGCAGTCTCCCTGTTCTTTTCCTTGCTGACCCCTGTATTTCTGCCCAAGTCCAGGAGCCCCTCTGGGTGGGAGAAAGTGCCAGCCTCCAGAGCATGAGGCTGGGACCTGAGTGATGAGACTAATGAGCAGCAGGACACCAGAGACAGAGGGACAGGAGAGTAAGGCTCTCCCTGGGAGACGGGAAGCCAGAAGCCAAAATGTTTCCCTGTTTGGTTCCCAATGACAGAGCCTCTTCTAGACCAGCAGCCTCATCCATCGGGGGCAAAACCAAACCCAAAGGCTGGGTGGGGAAGGAAGGAGGAGGAGTGGGCTCTAGAAATGAAGGCGTGCAGAGCGCCAGTCTGAGCTCAGCGGAGTGGAGGGCCTGGCGTTCCTGCTCTGGCCCCACCTCCTGCCTCCCTGCAGTCCCTGGGACCCTGAGCCTGAACTCCAGCCTGCTGACGCCTGGCCACACACTGCGCCTGACTCTCCTCTCAAGCCACGAGACCACCAACCTGAACTGGTTCCTGTTGCGTACCGGGAGCCCCAGTCCCATCCTCCTACAGCCGGGGACACGTGTGTCACTGACCTCTAGCCAGGGCCAGGTGGCCCTCAGCATCCTCAACATCTCCCATAACTGGGCAGGTAGACATCTGTCCTTCCCTCCCCATCTCCCTTCCTCCTGCTCTTCCCCTTCTCTCCTCCTCCTCTTTTTCCTCTGCTTCCCTCTGCTCCTTCCTCCTCTATCTCTGCGCCTTCCTTCTTTGCTTTTCTCCTTTTCCTTTCCCTTTTCATCTTTCCATTTATTCATCCGGGGACACAAAGGTTAAGAGGCCCACTGCTGTGAACAGTCATAATGGAAGAATGTTGGAAATGTGGTCTCCGTCTCATCCGGGAACAGAAGCACTGCTGTTTCTCAAGATGTTGAAACAGCAGGGCTGGGCAGGAAGGGCCCCCACAGAGGGAGAGGCTCTGCTTAGAATTCATGGGTACAGGTGAATGAAAAGGACCAGGAGCCTCTTCTGCAGACTGCTTGCTCCACCTAGAAATCCTTTTGGGGTGAGGGGCTCTTCCTTGCTGGGTGAAGAAGGGGTGGCGAGCACTAAAGGTGCATCTAAGTGGGGCTGTGTGTCTGCAGGTAAGTACATGTGCCACTTCGAGGCCCAGGGGTTCCAGTGGGAGCTGTACCAGGTGGTGAGGGTGTCCCTGCAGGCAGCAGATGTGACGCAGCTTCCAGATCAGCTCTCTGTCTCCTGTGCCACCTCCCCTGGCTTCCGGCTCAGCTGCTGCATCCCCAGCACACAGCAGTCCTACAGGGCTTCCTGGAGCCCCAGAGAGGGCAGTGAAGGTAGGGAGGGCAGCCTGCAGTCGGGGTGGGATGGCTGGGCCCCACGCGCAGCCTGCCCTCCAGCTCACAGGAGCAGAGGCTGCAGTTCAACCTGGAGTTCTGGTCCAAATCCAGTATTACTTTCACCCTATATTACAACCCCAACCTACGGTTACGACAGTAAACACAGGTTTGCAAACACACCTCTCTGCAAAATGCTTTCACCCACACATTCCCTCTGAGCCTCATAATACACTGTGAGGTTACTTGGACGACAGACTTTGATTTGCAGATGAGCGATCTGGTCTCCAGCCAGACACTCCCCCAGCGTCCCCTGCACCAGAATCCAAGCTCTGCGTGTAGTCATTTGATGTCCACATACCGCTCAGCTCTCCCACGACCTTGTCGGCCACAGAAACTGCTAGAAAGACTGCAGCGGCATATCTGGGCCTGCTGGTCTCTTCCTGGCGTGGTGACTGCCCCCTTCCGTCTCACCGCAGTCTCCGTGTTCGACGTGGACGTGGACGGCTCCCAGTGTCTCGTGCTGACCGTTCCGCACTGCCCGCCAGCTGACACCACATATACTTGTGTCCTGCAGAGTCCAGGACTGAGTACTCTCAGGGTCCCCGTCTCCGTCACCATCATCCAGGGTACGTGGGGCCTGGAGCCATGCTGGCTGACCTCCGCCTTCTTGTCGGGGAGCTCCTGCTTGATGTTCTCCTGCGTTGACTCACAGGACCAGACCCCCGGGCCTGCATGGGTTCCGCCCCAGAAAACCTCGGGCTAGACTGTAGTTGCTGAGCCTTCTCTGGTCATTCTTCAGATGGAGACACCACTTGCCCGGAGGACTCCTCAGCTCTTGCCTGGAATGTCACCCAGGCTGGCCATGTGGCACAGGCCCCATGTCCTGTGAGCAGGGTGGGCATGGTGAAGAGGCCGTGTGGGCCTGACGGAGTCTGGGGACCCATCCACAGCAGCTGCACAGACGCAGGGCTCCTGGACCTGCTGCACAGAGCCTGGGTAAAGCTTCTAGCCTGCTATGCACATCCTCGCCCTCCGAGACCTATCCTGTCCTCACCACCCAGCCCAAAGGCAGCAGCTTCTCTGAAGGGAGCTCTAGGAGCCAGCGAGTGGCTGTGGCCAGCACTCCTGGTGGGAAACTTAACCCCACCAAGCGCCATCGCACAGACAGGCGCCAGCTCCCTGTCAGCTCCTTCCCTGCGGCCCACTGCCCTCTGCCCTCTGCTTGACTCCCTGGGTGCTCTGTGGGGAGGAAGGAGCTGACAGGGGAGGAGACAGCCCTCCCTGGAGAGGATACACCCACCCCACCCTTCCCGCTGCCTTTTCTGTCTCAGCTGCTGCGGGCAGGCCAGGGTAGGCCTGCTGAGGAAGTGCCACCCATCCTGGCACAGCTGCAGGAGCAGGTGGAGGTGGTGAGCTCACCCTCTGACTTGCTGGCACTGCTGGGGATCGTGAAAGTCCTGGCCAGAGTGGTGGCAGGTGCCGGAGTGCAGCTGAATCGCAGTGCCCTAGAGGTGAAGGGGCATGGGGGCTGGGAGCTCCTCACCTCTGGGCACCCCTGTCCCTCTGAAACCACCATGGATGCCCGACGACAGGCCTTTCTAGAGTCTAAGCGTCTGTCCCTCTGGTCCCTTTCTCCGTGCGGACCCCAGACTCTGAGGCCATGGAGTGTGAAGGCCTGACGCTGGGCACAATGAGCGGGGAGGTCAGGGAAGGTCGGAAGGGGTGAGAGGCATCATCCACATGCAGACATGTGGATCTGTTGCCCCCACCTCTCCCCCATACCCACATGGAGAGAAACTTTCCTGAGCTCACCCACACCAGGTCTGAGTATCAACTGGTGGCACATAAGCTGTAGCCAAAGAATGAGCGGGGGTAACGCCACCACACACCGCTCATGTCTGGGACATGCACATGGGCTTCTACTTCCAAAACTGTGCTTTCTGCCACTGAGCACGTTGCCAGCTTTACGAGCCTGTAGGCGCCAAGGAGTTGGAAAGGAGCCTCCTAGGCCTGTGTGGCCCAGGGAGGAGGGGGAAGGTCAGAGGGAGGGAGGGATGTACCTCAGCAGACCACATACCTGAAGAGGCGGCAGTGGTTGCTGGCTTTCGCTGGCCTGCCTTTCTCGACCCGTTGCTCCAATCTTGGGTCTGGCCCCGACCTAGGAAGGGTGGGTTGGGGTCTGTAGCGCCCAGTGTCCCGGGCTCAGTGCTGTCGCTCTAGCAGCTAGGGCTCTCTCTGTTGGGTGTGCAGGCTCTCCTGAAAACGACAGACAAGGTCCTCAACATGGACACCAGTTCTCTGTGGACCCCGGCCCAGGCCCAGACGCCCTCGGCAGGCTCAAACCTCCTGCTGGCTGTGGAGACCCTGGCACGCAGCCTGTGCCCGCAGGACCACCCCTTCTCCTTCAGCTTGCCCAACGTGCAGCTGCAGACCCAGCTCCTCGGGCCCACGGCTCCTGCTGACTACAGCGTCACCTTCTCCACTCAACCCCCGCTGCGGGCACAGATTCCCGGGCACTCACTGATGGCACTACGCCACAGCGGAGCCAACGTCAGTATCACCAGCCTGGTGCTACAAAAACTGGACCATCTTCTGCCCTCCAACTATGGACAAGGGCTGAGGGACACCCACTACGCCACTCCGGGCCTGGTTCTCGCCATCTCCATCATGGCAGGTGACCAGGCCTTCAGAGAGGCCGAGGTCATCATAGACTTTGGGGGGACAAATGGCACCCCTCACTGTGTCTTCTGGGACCATGTTCTCTTCCAGGGCAAGGGGGGCTGGTCTGGCGAAGGGTGCCAGGCGCAGCCAGCCAGCGCCAGCCCCACCACTCGGTGTGTCTGCCGGCACCTCACTGCCTTCTCCAGCCTCATGTCCCGACATGCTGTTCCAGAAAACGCCACCCTGGAACTGCTGAGTCGGGCGGGCTTGGCGGCCTCCATCCTGGCACTGCTTGCGTGCCTGGGCGTGTACAGGCTGGTGTGGAGGGGCGTGGTGCGGAACAAGGTGGCCTACCTGCGGCACACGGCCCTGCTGCACATGGCGCTCTGCCTACTGGTGGCGGACACCTGCTTCCTGGGAACCTCGCTGCTTCCTCCGGGGCCTCGAAGCCCACTCTGCCTGGCTGCTGCGTTCCTCTGCCATTTCCTCTACCTGGCCACCTTCTTCTGGATGCTGGCCCAGGCCCTGGTGTTGGCCCACCAGCTGCTCTTTGTCTTCCATCAACTGTCCAAGCATCGAGTACTTTCCCTGATGGTGGTCCTTGGCTACCTGTGCCCAATGGGCTTTGCAGGTGTGGCCCTGGGCCTCTACCTACCCCGTGGGAGCTACCTAAGGGAGGGGGCCTGCTGGTTGGATGGGAAGGGGGGCGCGGTCTACACCTTTGTGGGGCCGGTGCTGGCCATCGTGGGTGTGAACGGGCTGGTACTAGCCATGGCCGTGCTGAAGTTGCTGAGACCCTCGCTGTCGGAGGGGCCACAGGTGGAGAGGCACCAAGTCCTCCTGGGGGTGGCCAAAGCCCTGCTCATTCTCACACCCATCTTCGGCCTCACCTGGGGGCTGGGCCTGGCCACTCTGCTAGAAGAAGTCTCCACAGTTCCGCACTACGTCTTCACCGTTCTCAACACCTCCCAGGTGGGCAGTAAGTGGTGACTGGTTTTTCCCTTTCATATGGTGTGTCACCGCTAGTTCCTTTTCAAGGAGGCATCGTGGCGCAGCAGAGGAAACACAGGCTCAGGAATAGGCTTAGGTTTGGACCCCAGTTCCTCCACTGACGAGCTGTATCACTTCAGACACACCTCTCTGACCTTTGTTTTTCTTACCGGTAAAATAGTATTTGGTTTCACTAGACAAGTCAGGGAATTGTCAGGACCAACACTTTCCTAAACCCTTTGTAATCACAACAGTAAGAAAAGCATCCAAATAGTGCCAAAACACAGCAAAACCGAGCTGGGACATCCCAGGATGTGAATTAGACAAGAGGGCAGAAGGTTGAAGGAAGAGGCGGGGAGTGAGTTGACTTTGACTGATTCCTGTCTTCTTGACTAACATCCCCAAATCCTTCTTTTCAGGGTGTCTTCATCCTGCTGTTTGGCTGCCTCATGGACAAGAAGGTGCGCCTGCCCACCTAACCCTGCCTGGCTGGCAGCAGAAGACAGAGACTTCAATGGCTTAACTGGGGCATTTACTCTCCTGCAGGTGCAAGAAGCTTTGCTCAAACGCCTCTGCCGCACCAGACACCCCCATTCCACCACCTCCTTGGTGAGTTGGCGCTTCAAGCCTTCATTCTCCCTAAGACAGGTCAGAAGTAAATAATTACATAGCTGTCTCTGGAGGAGAGGGCTAGAAGTTGCGAGAAGATTGAGACTGCATTTTAGAACGAGTAAGCTCCAGGGTTGGGCTCTCCAACAATGAAAAAAGCACCCAATCAGAGCCGTCAGTCAGGCTCCCAGGTTCATCTCAGCCTGGTCTCCTCTTAGCCTGGTTAGCCCCCAAATCTGCCTGCAGTTACTATCTTAAATGGAGAGGGAGGACTGGCACATGGGGCTAAGGGTGGTTACTGCAGCTGAGAGCTAAGTTCCCAGGTTTACACAGTAGGAGGGCAGGGGGGCATGTCAAACGGGACACCACCTCAACAAAGGAGTGGACTGGAAATAACTGTCCTGCAACTGGGTCTTCCCACCCCTCCTAGGCCACAAATGAAGCCTACGTCCTGGAACACAGCAAAGGAAGAAGTGAAAATTCTGGGTGAGAAAGTGGCTTTCCTGGGAGCCGTGGGAGCAGCATGGAGTGAGCATGCGTATGTAGGCAAGGGCTTCCTGGCAAAGCTCTTGATAGAAGGCTCTTCTTTATACAACCTCCCAGTCTGAGGGGTGGAAAACAGACTGCCCCAGAGCAGACATTTCTAGATGGGCTGGGGAAGGCCTCAGAGAACAGACGGCAGAGCATCTCCCATTGCTTTCCCAGAAAGCAAGAGGGTCTCTCCCCACCACCTAGACTTGACCTGGTTCAGTCTAAAAATCCTTTTTCACACTGTTGAATTTTGTTATCCTGAGACAACTCTAGAAGGAATTGCCATCGATGAGCTTGGTGTCAGGAGGGGAGACAGTCTCCCTTCCCCAGCCCAGAGCTTCAGGGCAAGTTCTTTCATGGGGTAGAAGCTTTGAGGGAACCACACACACCGCAGCCCATGTTCCTTTAAGGCAGCTGAGGCCCAGTGCTTCTGTCCATAGGATGGGCCCTGGCCCAGCCCTCTGAACCTCTGGTCCCTCCCAGAGTTCAGCCCTAGGGAAAAACATGCCATAGTTTCATTAGTCATTTCTTCCACTATCATTTCTCTTGGCAGCTCACCTGTCCCCACCCCTGAACTATCTAAGCAAGAACGGCATGAAAAACTAGCTACAGTTACCTGATGAAGAAGCCTGCCTTTGCTGTGAAAATAGTCAACAGACACCAAAGATCAAAATAATTACAAGTAAAACTGTCTCAACCCGTTTTGACTAACCTACAGTTCATGTTACAGGTATTGTTGATGAAAATGGTGTTCTTCTCTATGAAGAAAGGATGATGTCACTGGCAGGAACTCTGATCTTACAAACACTGGAGAAGGGTAGAATGTGTTTATTTCTTTTCAAAATTCACCAAAGAGTGAAGTTAATGTGTCCCTCTTTCTTTAACCTTAAAAAAAAATCCGTATGAAATGCTTCATGGATGTATGCATTACATAGTCACCGCTATGAGCACACTTGTAAGAATGCAGTAGACATTTTAAAGCAGAAAAGTGCCGCAGACTGACAAATACTGACATTCAAAAGCGAAAGGATCAAGCTAACAGGTGTATAGAAAAGGGTCCGACACCTAGCTGAGCTACCAAGAAGTTGGTGACAAATTCTGAAGGAAGTTTAGAGCAATGAAAAAACTCTGAAAAAAAGTATTTTATTGCAAAATTCCTGGCTATTTTTAGAAAATGGAACGGGAATGTCTGCTACTGAAATAAAATTAGATATACTCTACCAAATGCCACTGAGGACATTTTTCTTACAAGCACTATACTTTCACTTAATGACTTGTATTGAAATTGTGCATAAACTGGCCCAAAAGTTTCTCTAAATGGATTCATTATTTCAAGCAGAAGCAACTCACCAAGACAACGGCCAGTTTCTATGGTTCACTGTTCCAGCCCCAGGGGAGGCAAGGATTCCTCAAACAGTGAAGGTTTTGTGCAGCTGGTTTCCCTATTAAATTCAGTATCACTTTTCCATTTTCTTCTATGAGTTTCATAATTTTAGCTCTTATGTCTAGGCCTTGGATCCATTTTGAGTTAATTTTTTATACTGTGTAAGGTAAGGGTTCAATTTCATTCTTCTGCACATGAATATAAAGTTTCCCCAACACCACTTACTAAAAAGTGCTTTCCTCACGACATGCTTAATCCCCTTTTCAAAAATCATTTGACCACATAAGAAAGCGTTTATTTGGGGGCATATGTTTTTGTTTTTATTTTTTCACTATTCCACTATTATTCTATATTCTATTTAGGTTTCACCATAAGTGTCCTATTTCTGTTTCAGAATCCAATCCAGGAAACCATGTTGCCTTTAGTTGTCATGTCTCCTTAGTCTCTGCTCTGTAATAGTTTCGTAATGTCTCCTTATTCTTCATGACCTTGATGATTTTCAGTAATGGTCCAGTATGTTGTAGAATATCCTTCAGTTTGGCTTTGTCTGATATTTTTCCATGAATCAGCTGGGTTATGGGCACTTGGAAAGAACATCACTGAGGTGAAGTGGCCTTCGATTACACTGTACACCTGACAGCACCAATGATGTCAAACTTCGTCCCCTGGTTAAGCCTGTGTGTCAGGCCTCTCAGGCTGCCTGTTTCCCCTTTTCATACTCTAGTCACTGGAGCTCAGTCACGAAGTCCAGTCTACACTCAAGGCGGAAGGTGCGCTCTTGGAGCACGGAGTATCTATATTTGGAATTCTTCTGTAAAGAGTTCTCACTTTTCCCTTCCCTTAGCTGTTTCAGAAGATGTTTTTACCTGATATGTAGGCATCCTAGGAACGTACTCTGTTTTGAATCCTTCCTGCCAATGACTATTCGTCATTTACAATATTTTGCTATTAAAGAGCATTCTGCTGTGAACATTCTTGTACGTGTCTCCTTAGAACTCTTGTCCCAGTTTCTTTAAGAATTAGACCTACGAGTGGAGGCTGGGTCATACTGTGGGTCATATATGATATACAAGATAATGCCAGACTGTTTTCCAAAGTGGTTATGTTCATCTTGGTTGATCTCCCACAGCCCTGGACTGTGAACCCAGGTCCATGGGATGTACGTGGACTGCGCCAGCTGGACTTAACCACTAAGCCACCAGAGCCTACCTCATTATGACTTTAATTTTGTTTTTCTTAAGAACTAATGAGCATCTTATCATGTTTATTCTCCATTTGCATATTATTTTCTAAAAGTGCCTTTTAATATCATTTGCCCATTTGTTACTGTTAACCTTTCTTATTGATTTATAGCAATTCTTTATATATCTTGAATCCTTTATAAGATATATCTGTATCTTTGCCCCGTTTGTGGCTTGTCTTTCCTCTCTAGCATGTAAAAAACAAAAGTTCTTATTTCAACATAAGCAAATTTGTAGAAGTTTTCTTTTATGATTAGCACTTTAAACATGTTGCTTAAGAAATATCCTCTCTCTCCCCAATTTAAGGTCACAGAGTATTTTTTTCTAAATTTGAAAAAAGTTTCTTACCTTTTCTATTAACTTAATACATACAATGATTTTCATGATCTTCATGATCTACAGTTTTAAAAACTCACACTTTGTTGAAATTACCAATGAAATCAAGGGGAAATGGCATGGGGACTGTCAAATGCCTCTCTAAGTGGGTAGTGCTTATTCTCTGCCTGGTCTGTGCCGAACTAGAGGATGACTCTGATGACCGGTAACTTCCATAGACCTAAACAACAGACACATAAATAACCAGAGACCATTATACTTGCTTATTCAAAGCACTGGCATACATATAATTTAGTGTTGTTTGGTTATCAAAAAACTGAGAGAATTTTATTATGTTGATCAAAATTTGGTAATTTCTTTACTCTTCTTCCTTTAAATCTGGGCAAATAGAAGAATCTCTAAGCAGGGAAATAAATTTACTGCAATCAATTTAATTTCCTTCAATCAGTAGAAGAAAGGGACTATTCTAAGAAGGGCACTCTCTCTGTTCCTAGCAATCTCGTAGTTGAGTAAAATGATTAGAAGTACAAAGAGTAATCAAAGGCAAAACATGCCTTTAAGTCAAGAGAACCTCTGTGCCCTCTAGTTTAAAAAATAAAAGGCAAAAATAAACAGTTGTTCTCTAATACTTTTCCACTTTATTAAGGTTAACCAACACAGTAATTATGTATCTAAACACTTACTGTAAGCATTCAGTGATGTTTAGACTCAATTATCTCTCCACAATTAAGTTAATTTAGGCACATTGGTTTGCATTTTATAGAAAACAAAATCTTTAGGTCACAAATGAGTATAATTTGCAAATGTTACAAAGATGATTCCAAACCTCGGTTAACTTCTTTTCCAAATTGTAACCACTCATTTAGTCTTTAAGGGAAAAAGAGACCAAAAACAATTTCTTGAACATATCAGTAAGTGAGATTCTAGGGACTAAGAAATCCCTGAAAGAGCAGTAATCCATGGTTACTGGAACGCTCAGAACACTGGCAAGGGTTAATTGCAAAGTATTACAGGAGGCCACAAATTGCATTTCCCTAAGAAGAGCTAGGAATTATAGATGTCATTTACTAATGCATTGAAATGGCATTGCCTACTGTGAGTGTCTGCACAGAAACTTCAGGTCACTTCCTCTTGATTACTTTGGATAAGCTTCCACTATCATAGCATGGCCCTGTAAAGAGAAAGAAAAAAAAAAAGAACATTAATTAGAGCAATAAAAGGCGATGCATCCAGATAATTTGAAGGCAGACAATGACTTTGGAGTCTGATCCTGACTCTGTCATTCATTTGCTGTGTGAACTTGGGAAACTTACTAACCATTCTGCACTTCAGTTTACGCTATAACGTGAGGCTCATCATGTTTTTATGAGCACTAGATAGTATACAATATATGTGAGTGTAGAGTGTATATATACACATACATTTACATACATATATCCATGTATATATATGCATGCACTGGAGTCTGTACAGCCTGATTCCCAGTTGACGTTCCCTAACGGGTTTTTATTAAAATGAAACACCAGCTTTTTTACAGCTTTTTAAGCTGTACGAAAATTACCATGATATAGGGCATGCCAACAAACATGAAATTTCAGATGAGAAAATTGAGACTTTGAAAGTTTAAGTAACCCTTCAAATCCACAAAACTATTAAGTAATGGAGCCAGACTATAAACCAGGTCTAGATGATTTCAAAACCTGAGCTATTCTATTCAGGATAAGAAGATGATATGAGGACCCACAAAGGTAAGAAGCTAGAAAATCCCTCCTCCAGATTATGCACAGGACTATACACTTATTATCTCCCTAGTTTAAACTATAAAAAAATCTGATTTCACTCATCTAAATCCTAACCAATAATTACAATCAATCTATCTTTTGGAATATTATCAAACTAGTCAAGAGCCTAATGAATCTCCCTGCTTCCAAATCAATTCAAACCCCACAAATATTTATTAAGTAATTATTATCTTTTTTCTTTTAAAGAAAAGGTGCAGGCAGGAATGAAGTGAAGTAGGCAGGCAGGAAGAGGGAGGAGAAAGAAACGTTTACTTGTTCATCTTGGTTGTCCTGCAGCCTGACCCCCCTCCCCCCACAAACCTGAACCCAGATCCTTAGGATATGTGTGGACTGCACCCAGCAGACTTAACCACCAAGTTACCAGGGGATGCCTATGTATCATTTTTAATACACCAAACTGAAGACTGTGTGGGAATAAAAAATTTGCTACATGCTACATGACATCAACCTACTATGTAGAGTGTGCACAGTGAGGACCATTAGCTATCTTCCTCGCTTAAGCTTAACACAGAAAGACAGGCGTGATGGTTCTGGTCCTAAGTGACCATGGGTTTTTGTAGACAAAGTTACACAGACTGAAATCTAAAATGTTTCAACCCATAAATAACTGACTCCTTGGTTCTTTAGTCAAAGAGGAAAAGCTATAAACAAGACTTTTAAATGTAAGATGTTTATTCTTTTACATATCACACTTCTTCATCTTGGTCAATGAGAGAATAGCTCCGTAATCCAGAGAAAAATCAAATATGTTTCCATCATGTTTAAGAAAAAAAAAAATGCTATAGCCAAGCTTCCTTTTGGATTTTATTCCTAGAGTGAAATGTTATAGCAAGTAGGAAACTGTGTCTGTAATGCAAGGGAGGAAGATGGTAAAATCCATACAACAACACAATTTCCCCTAGCTAAACAGCAGTAAGTTATCCAGAGGTAAAGCAGGTCTCCAATTCAAGAATAGTTCAGTTCTCCAGAAAGACAGCTTTCTTCCTAGATAAATTTTATTGATAAGGTCCCATGTGACCAGATAAATGAATAAACTTTTATTATTAAAGAAAAAAATATAACAAAATGCTAATAATGATACTGTCTGGAGAGGAAATTATAGTCTACTTTCTTTTTTTTTTAAGGAAAGGTGCAGAAAGGAATGAAGGCGAATAGGCAAGGAGGAAGAGTGAGGAAGAAGCACTTTATTTTTCATTTTTATTAGTTGTTTACTAGTTGTTCACAGTGGTTGTTCCCCCAGCACTGGGACATGAACCTGAACCCTAAGGATGTGCATGGACTGCGCTTGTCCAGAGGCAGCTGACCTAAATGTTACTCTATCAGGGCACAGCTGTTCTAATTTATATATATATATATGTACTTTCCATTTTGAATATATATATTGCTTACATAAAAAAAAGTTTAAACATTATTTTAGGACAAAAATAGTTTGAATTTTAACAGCATCTTCCTTCCAAACTATCATCAGAGTTGTACCTCTCTCCCTAAAATAACAGGTTGCTTTTTTCCTGTTTGTCACAGATATGTTGTTTTAAGAATTTTTCAAACTAAACTTAAATCAAACTTTTTTGGATCAGCTTATTTTTATTTCCAAGAACATGACTTCCTAGAAGCTCCTTGGAAGTTGCTGTAACATACCTGGCCTCCAGCTGCACAGGCAGCCACTAAGCCATACTGGCCGCCTTCCTTCTGTAATCTGTTGGCAGCTGTTATGACCAGCCGGCAGCCAGTGGCTCCAAAAGGGTGTCCCAAGGATAGAGATCCACCCCAGCTGTTAAACTTGTCCAGAGAAGGCAGTCCAACCTGGCTCCCACAAAAACAGATACAAATCAAGGTAAATTTACTTAAGATAAGAATTAGGTCAGGTTCTTACTAGCAGGAAGTAATAGAGATATAGGCAAGAGTATCACAAATTCGTTTATGGTGGAAGAAATACTTTTCATCTAACATCAGAAAGGTAAGAATAAAAGACGAGAATTTTGTCTTTATTTTTTCTAAAGAATTTCCAGGAACTATTTTCAACTAAGAAATAAATATATTTAATGAAACACAAACATCTTCATGAGAAGCTTTTCTCTTCATATTTTTATTAACAAGTAACTAATCTCCAAATATTAAAGTATCTTAAAAATTCAAGCATATTTTTAACTAGAAACATACCTTGGTTTTTCTACCCATGTAGTTTTGTGCAAACCAATCAGAATCCATGGCTTTTAAATTAGCCAAAATCTGACCCTAGAAGGAAAAAAAAATTAATAAGGATTTTGTTATTAACGTCCCTCAAGGTTATCTTCTAGGCATGCATTTGTCTAACTTTAAAACAGTTTTCAGTGGAAATTTCCTAAAGTTACAATTTGGTAGTCTTGAAGGACCTCTAAGAAATAGCTTCTAATACTTTTCACACTGCACTGTGGCCCTCAATTCCTTCCCCTTTCACCCACTCCAGCACTGTAAATCACAGCTTCAGATATAATGCCCCTCCTATTTCATTCATGTGATTAAACCACACTTTGCTCCCTCCACAAACACACACAGGTTTTTGTGATTATAGTCCTTTTATATGTGTCTTTAAAATTACTTACTGAAAAAGCTTCATGAAATTCAAAAGCATCAATATCATTCAGTGTTAATCCTGCCTTCTCTAGAACTTTCGGAGTAGCATAGGATGGTCTGAAAATAAAATAAATGGCATATTACATTTTTATCCTAAAAGTTCCTTCAGATTTCCCAAACTGAGTTCTACATAGGTATTATAATGTCCTTCACTCATTCGCTGATTCTACTGTACAAATATTGATTAAATACTGGGGATATAATAGTGAACGGAACAGACATGGCTTCTGCCCATATACAGTTTATATTTAAACATCAGGGAAATAGATACTAAATAGGTAAAATGAAAGAGAAGGACAAATCAGTAAGAGAAAAACATAAAGTTCAAAGAGCAATGCACAGGAAAGGACATGGCTAGTTTTAAGGACATAATGGAGGTCAGTGCAGGTAGAGCCTTGTGAGGTGGGGGAAAATCTAAATATTAGGAGGCATTTATAAAAGGCTATTATGAAGATTGTGTAGCAGAAGATATAACCATATGAAAATGCTTAAGAAGCTTAATGAAAAAAAGAATACAAAGGTAGGTGTGTGTGTGTGTGTGTGTGTGTGTGTGTGTGTGTGTGTGTGTGTGTGTGTGTAGAAACGCATAGGAAAAGATGGGAAACATTCAAAACTATAAAATGATATAGCAGATAAAGGCTTATTATTTTCAAATCCAACACAGACCAGTTATGAGCTCAGGACTCCACTGACTTTAGAATCAGTATAGTAAATGTGGGCACTCAGACACTTTTGCTGATAGTCCAGGGATATTCACTGTGACCTACCCGAGTAAAAGCTGGTCTCTTGGATCCTGAGACACGTACACAAAGTCCCTACGTGGAAAACAGAGGGGTTAGGTCCAGTCACAAAATAGAGTCCAGAGGCGACTTATGTTGCTTTTACCTCAAATATGCCTTCGGCTTGTAACCCAGGGCCAGAGCTTTCTCCTCTGCCATGATCAGCATTGCAGATGCCCCATCGGTCTGAAATGTGAACCAAACATAAATGTTCAATCCTTCAGCTTCTGGGGATTCTCTATAGCCATCCCCGATGCCTGTTCCCAAATCTACCAGCTAATCATTTCTATGCAGAAATTCTATATAACAAAACCTTCTCATTTTATCCTCATCAAGTCTTGATTCAAATACACATATTTCTGGAGGAAAAAAAGTACCATACTAATCAAAATGAAAAAACAAAGGTGAGTTTAGAAATATGCATTCAAAATACTTTCACCAAAACCTTTTTGCTTTTAGCATTGACTATGAGGAAACATAAATGAAAACACTCTTATGTATATATTTATTTTTATATTTTCTGGATTATTTAACAGAGGTATCCTGCCTGCAACTTCTGGGTCATTTTCTTATCATTTCCATAATAAACAAACCAACAGGAGAAGAAACAAGCAGCAAGCCAAGATATCGGTATCACCATCTTCCCACTTTGAACATAATATCATATTAGCTTTTTCTCAATGGATAATAAGGAAACTGGGTAACAAAGTGGTACCACTGAAAAAGTCTTTTACCTTTACTTAAAAAGAAAGCTCAAAAAATATTTTTTAATTCCAAAGGAAACTACTCTGTAGAGTTTGCAAAGTCAAATAAATTCTGCCACATACTACAATGTTTTTGTAACTCAATAACCCTAGAAACTGTGCAGCCATAGTTTCATAGAAAGGGTAGCCATAAAGTCTGGAAACACAGGGGACTATATATAATAAATGGCTTATGGACATCACATTAATAACATGGTCAATGTACCACTGTGCAAAAGTGTAATGAGTGTGGTGTATTAATACATTTCCGAAAATCCATGTTGTTGCCTTTGATGAACTGTGGTTTTAATTTTTAATAAGCCTGTATCTTTAGTATATACCAAAAGAAGAATCAAGGTGGGTTTTGATCTGAATATAATTTAGCCCATGCCATCTGGCCCTATTAGCCATTCTGATTTTAGAATGATCATCTAACCAGTCCTTCACCACTCAGGCTTGATGAGGCACCTGCCTATGGAGCCACTCCAGGTGCCATTCCAGAGCCCCAAGGCAGGCAATAAATAGTCACTTACCATAGTCAAATATTTTCCCATTTCCAGACTTTATGTGCAGACAAGGGAGTTACATTGTAAGAGAAATGGACCAGCTGGGTGACACCCAGAAGACTACAGACAACGTGGCAGGAGAAGAGAAGCCGCATCACACACGCAAAGGCAGAATCAACAGGGATGTTTAATTGAGGAGGAGTAGGAGACAACAGGAAGGATATAAAGCTACAACTGAGAAGCAGCAAAATAACAACAAAACACAAAGGTAGATTTATTCTATGATGCTCATAGGAAAACAATTTTGGGGTCTATAGAAAGCATCAATTCCTAACAATCAGAGCTAGAAGAGGCATCACTCTTTCTGCTTAATTTCCACATCTTAAACAGCTCCCCAAATTCATATCCTATCCTTTAGTCACGCTTTTTCCCAAAGAGTTCTTTGTCTCATACCTCCTTGATTTTGCATTGGCTATTTCCTTTGCCTAGCATGGACTTTTTATACTTTCTGAATGAGCGTATACTTTGCTGTGAGATTCACTGTTCAAGTATTTCCTCCTCTGAGAAGCCTCTCTGATCTCCCATCTATGTATCTTCTCCAATAGCCTAAGCTGACAGCCAACACACAACATCTTCTCACTACATTATAATCATTTGTTCTTCTTATCTCCAGTGCTGAGCACAGTTAATTAAAGCTTTTTGACTAGTTAAGTGTCTGAAGAGAACAGCTTTTTATATGTGAATGGTGGTTGGATTTAGGTGACTTCTAAAGTCTTTAAATTATGCTTTTATTTTAACATTATCTATATAATGAAGAATTCTATTTTTAAGCCTATATTCACAATACACACCAAGAGATCTATTTCAGGCTTTTCAGTTGAGAGTCCCCAGACACAGAAGTCACTAGTAAACACAGAGAGCACCACATGGTTACCAGGAAAGAAGAATTCGCAGCTGTCACTGTGCCATAGGGTTTGATGAATGCAGGTTTGAGTTTGGCCATCTGTTCCAGGGAGGAAGGACGAATGCCATTATCTTTGGTAACTGTATCTTTTCCTATAAAAACAGAAATGTTTTAACCATAAGCAACTACAAACTTTATATATCTTCTCCAGATAAATGTTTTACAAATTGCCAAGAACAAATGAAATGTAAATTATACCCATTCACAAAAAAAGTATTTTATAATTACCAAGACAATAACAAATTTTGAACTAATCTCTTTAAGATACTTGGGAAATAATCTAAATGACTAAATAAAAAAGAAATTATTTTCTAAAGATACTCATGCATTTTTGGCTATTCTATCCAGAAGTCATCTGAATTGAGACAAAAATAAGCATATACACAAGAACCTACATACATTCATAAGGTCAAAAAAGACTCAATTTCTCTTTTTAAAATGTTCACCTATTTTTACAGCATAAATGAAAACTTGAGTCCTGAGTATCTTGGAAATAACCCAAATACTTTCTGAAAAGTCATGGGGCTGTTGGAGGTGTCAGAGCAACTCCCAACTGCCTAACAAAGGTCATGAAGCATTCCCCTTCACCAAGCTATGCAAACGATTTTACCTGGCACTTTGAAGGGAATAACATCAGAAAGGAGCCCCTCATCCTGTGCCTTCTTGGCCAGGCTGTGTGAGCGCAGCGCGTACTCATCCTGTTCCAGTCGAGAAACTGCAAAGGCAGCAGCCAGTCGGTCCGCAGAGTGGCCCATTGTCTCACTGGTAGAGAACTCGGCCACTGCAGGGAGCTGGGAGAGGAGAGATGCAGGATCACGAACCGCGCTAGCAGGTGTTAAAACACACCGAGGGTTATTTGGGAAAGTAAAATATATCAAAATCAAGACGAGGGAAGTTTTTTGTGAGGAGGGCTTCTCTAAAGAGAACTTATACAGTCAAAATTTCTTGCCATTTTATTCTTTATTTTTTAATTCGACCAAATCATTAGCCCTTCCCTGTAACTAACAGAATCTTCAACTATTAGAGCATAACCGAACACAGACTCTTTCCAAATTCTCAATCTCAGCAGTGGAATGCTTTACAAATACAAAAATTTAGGTAAAAGTTCACAATTCTTACCTCAGGTGAAAGGAAATTCAATCTGACTTTAGAGAGTAAAGATAGTCGCTGACCCAGAGTCTTGGCCCTACTCAGATCAAGCATCATTTTCCTCATTTTCCGTGAATGGCGAATAGGCACATCAGACATTAATTCTACACCGCCTGCCACAATCACATCGCACTGGCCAGAAGCAATCAAGCCAACACCTATAAGGTACCGGTTATATGTACATGAATACCTTCTGCAGAAATAAGAGATTACTGATAATTTAAGCTTCTCAATGAAAAAAGTTTTATGATAGTTATCAGCAATGAAGGCTTTCATCTTTTTGGATAGATTAGGATATTTATACTCCCCTCCACCCTGCTGTAGATCTTGAACTCAGATCCACAGCTTTCCTAACCTGCAACCTCAGCCACTCAAGTGGCTATCCACTGGACCAACTCTCAAATCACAGTGTAAGCCAGAATATTATCCTTATTTCATATGATCCCAGTTTTAGTTTTTAGAAGTAGTTTTTCCAATAAAGGGAATTTTAACTCCTACCACAAACTAGGAAATGCTGGCCCTGGAGAAGCAATGCAGCCCTCCGCACCTGTGTGGCACTGCAAGCACTTTCTTGCTCTAACTGGGAGTGCTGCGGGGCCACGTGCTGTAGAGTGGAGAACACGCCATCACTGTCTCTGCTTTATTTTCTGCTACCCATGAGGCAGGCTGCCCAACTGGGCTTGATGTTACTAAGAATGTACTTACTCTACATACATGCCCAAGGACCTGGGTCAATGCCCCAGGTCAGGGGGAACAACCAAGAGAGGCAACTAAAAAAAATAAATAAAATGCTTTTTCCTCCTCTCTCTTCCTGCCTGCCTCCTACTCACCTTTCCTTTCTTTCTTTCTTTTTTTTTTAAAGGAAATCAACTAGGTTTAAAACCCAGCAGGTTATTAAAATGCCTCAAATTCAGAAGCAGCCCCCAAAAGGCATACTCCGCTAGTTAATAATCTCTGCTATTGCCAGTCACAATAACAGGTTTGAAAAAAACTACATCAATGGGTGTGTCTCTCAGGTATAGAAAGCAAGAAAAAAAAGTTGAGAATTATTGTCAATAACAGAAAAATTTTATGGCACACCAATGTAGCTTAGACAGTTGAGGTGCAGATCATGTAAAACCCAAGGACCCAAATTTGTGACCGAGGGCTGAGAGAAAAAATTAAAAATTAAAAATCAAAATTAAAATTTTTTAAAAGAAAGGCGCAGGCAGCAATGACAGCAAGCAAGAGTTAGGCAGGAAGGAAGAGAAAGGAGGAAGAAGGATTTTTATTTAGTTGTTCATCTTGGTTGCTCCTTCTGGCCTAAGATGCAAAGCCGAGACCTAGGGATGTATATGGACTACACTCAACACCTATACCATCAAGGTGCACCTACAAACATTTCATGTTACTTTATTTGAAAAAAAAAAAAAAATCCACCACCAATTCAAAGATTTGTGCTAATCTTTTACTTCTATTAAGAGTACTTTTTCTTTTATGATGATCTAAAAGACAGAGAAGAATTAACATGCGCCTTTGCTTTCAAGTAAACATACCTGTGGTCATGGCTTGGTTAGCAGAGATGCAAGCCATGGTGACAGTGTGAGCAGGAGTCTTGTTCGAGAAGCCAGCTCCCAGGGTAGCCTGCGGGAAACAGAATAAAATGACTGCTTATAAAGAAAATATTCCATGTCAATGATGTTTTGAGCACTCCTTCACTGTGACATCAATCAGGGAAGGGTCTGCATTTAATATTCGACAGAGTACTATTTAAAAAAATAGTAATCCCACCAAAGAAACTGTTGACTAATCTTTCATCTAGCCATTAACTGATAAGAACTCTGCAAAATTCTCAGTGGTCAATTTCTACTGATACACAAAGCTACAACGCTCTTCTATCTGACGTGACTTTTTAGCAATGTTTTCCCTGAGTTGTCAAGGATATCAATATATAATTTGATACTAACTTCTGTAAATTTTCGAATAAACTTAAACCTGCTAAGTACAGTTGATGGAATGATGAAATATATCATGGGGTAGCAGCCTCCTGATCTGTGCTCTTAGTTTAAAGGCTTAGTAGCAAAGCAAAGGTCATTAAACATGAAACTAATTTCCAAAAAGTTGACCACTTGTAAGTCAAATTCTCACCCAGGTCCCTACACACTCTACATCTGTCTACTCTTCCTGCTAGTCTCTCTGACTGAATGATATTTCACATAGCACACGGGAGAGTCAATGCAAAGTTGAACTAGAAAAGTTGCCAAGTAAGTAGGAGTCCAAGTTAATAAAAGAAATTTTGGAAAAAAATTTCAGAGCCACAAGGGAGTCTCTGACAAATAAAGGTCAGATCAGTTAACAATGAGACAAAGGAAAATTGTACGGCACAGTAGGTATTTCAAAAGAGAATAATTTGAGGGCCCCTGAGAAAAACCAAGCCCTCTGTTAATCTTGCA
This sequence comes from Solenodon paradoxus, assembly GCA_004363575.1. NCBI lineage: Eukaryota > Metazoa > Chordata > Mammalia > Eulipotyphla > Solenodontidae > Solenodon > Solenodon paradoxus. The sequence continues at coordinate 114,049 of RJWH01000458.1, forward strand.
ATACTTATGAAGCCACAGAAAAAGTCAAGTGAAATGAGGATGTTAATTATTTTTATAGTGCTACTGACTAGGGAAATTATACTGCCAAAAAGCCAATCAGAATCTACTTCCATTCTTGCTTATGTTAAGAACTGATGCATTGATTTGATAATAAAACACTTAACATACTTTGCAGTGTTAAAGTTTCACATTAAAAATAAAGCTCTCGGTGTGCTCTGTGACTCGGGTACTTAGCTGGAGGCTGGGGCACAGACCATGTAAAACCGGGTTTATGACCTGGGGCCGGTAGAACGTGGTAGATACATGGAGATAAATTAATTAATTAAATGTAAGTGCTTCTTCCTCCTCTTCATCGCTTCTTTAAAAATTCATCTTCCTCCTCTCATCCTTCCTCTCTTTAAAAATAAAGTTCTTAACTCCTCCCACTATCACAGCCACTATTTACAATGAAATTCAGATTTCCAGTGCTCCCTGGGAGCTCAGAGATTAAGTCTACAGTTGCAGTGTAATTCATGTGAAGTCCAAAGACCTGGATTTAAGACCCAGGACGTGGGTCGGGGGTGAGGGGCTACAGGCAACCAAAATAATGAACAAGTAAGTAAATAAATGCTTCCTCCTCTCTCTTCCTTCCTACCTATTTGTCTTCATTCCTGCCTGCTTCCTTCCTCTTAAAAAATTCTGATTCCCACTAGGAATTCATTTTTAGTGGCCATTTTCTGAAACTATCTAATTATCATCAAAATACAAGCTCTCCTATAACTAGGCAAAGTTAACATGCTTCCAAAGACTCTTAAAGAGAGTCAGTGTTTTTTATTTCTTCCTTTTTTTAAAAAAAAAGTAAAGGTACAGAAAGGAATGAAGGTGAGTAAGCAGGCAAGCATTCAGGAAGAAGAAGAAACATTTTATTCATCTTTATTTAGCTGTTCATCTTGGTAGTTCCACACCCGCACCCACCCCAGTTCTCCAACCCAGGTCCTTGGGATGTATGTGGCCTACGCTTGACGGGCTTACCTGCCAGGCCACCAGGAGGTGCCAAGGGTCACCATTTCTTAACAAATTTTTACCTTTCTATCTATATGTATACATGTATGTATATTACTCTAATCCACAGATACATAAATGTGTTACACAGTACACATGCAATGAGTCTTTATTCTAGTCTTTCCACAGGCCTGCTGCTAAGTGCCTACCTACCTTGGTGAAAACTACCACCTGCAATTAATTGCATGTCATCTCTTGTGAGTCAATATAAAAGCCAGAAAGAGGCACGTCTTTCAGACGGCCAAGTGAGGACAGCACCCCAACAGGGTAAGGGTTAAGGGACCTTAGGTCATAACGGCCTGAGCTTCACAAGATCTTTTCTAGCATGTGTTATACCGTTGGCCCCATCTGACTCAGGACTGAAAGAGCTTTAAATAGAAGTGGTTGCTGGTGAGGCTTGTCCACATGTATCTATTTAAAGCCTGACTAGTTCTCAAGGACAGCTTAGGCTCCAAATACCTAAGAAGTAAAGAGGAAGATGCTTCTTAATTAAGTGGAGAGCAGGGAAAATGCTGAGGTCTTAGAGTAAAGTCAGGTTCTTGGGAACGCAGCACCAGAAGAAGCCTTCGAGGATTTCACAGTAACATTATTAATATAGTCAATAGGTCCTAAAGAAATTCTTAGCTGGAAATTATGTCAGCTTCTATGGTAACTTTAAAAAGACATTCTTATAATACATACCCTCAACTCAATCATTCCCTACAATCACTGCAAAAATTACCTGCAGGGTAATGCAACTGATGTTAGTATAAAGAAGAGAAAGGGAATCTATCTCATGTTAATCAATAGCTGAGACATGCATATGGATATAAAATTTCCAGAACAATTAGGGAAAAACATTATGACTTTTGTTTTAGAATATAAATATAGAGAAAATTGAAATAGATTTAATATATACTTTTGAGTGCCCTTAAGTCACTTTTTTAAATATGAAAATTGAAGTTATATATTAATAGCTTGATATACTCATAAAAATTGTCATATTCTATTTACATTTAGAAATGTAATGGGATAGGGAAAAACAATCAGGAGAGGATAAGAACTTCCTCCCATTCCTAATTCTTTCCTGCATGATGATCTTCGTGGATGTCAGTAAGGCTAGGCCTTCAGCGGTTTTAATATTTACTGACCAGTGAAAGGTGGGCAGACAATACTTTCAGTCCTGCTCATTTTCCCTTCTCTTGACTGAGAGTGACAGCTCTTACTCTTACAACTATACTGAACACAATAACATGACAAGCAAAAATTAGAAATAAAGAAAATGCTTAGCCAACTGAAATGCGCTTTGAGGCCCACTTTATCTAAATAATTACCTTCAAATTGAAACAAAGCCCAGAAGACTGAAGTTTATTCATTATGAAATGCCTACAGGACAGGACGTGTCACAGAAGTTTCAAGGTCTGTGTTTATTTGAGTTGCCCAGTAAACACCACCTGGAGCTATACCAACCAGGGTAAAAGTAAATGCCTGTGAAATAGTTTCTTTTTTTTTTCTAACTGCCCTACATATCACCTAGTCAGTAGGAACAAATGAACAAGCAAGGTTACCTCCAACAAAAAATACCTTATGAACCAAGTTCTCTGTAAAATGTTCAGATTTTAAGTTAATTAGAAGCCATGTTGCTGGCTACTGTTGCTAAAAGTTCCATCAGCTACACTTTGCCATAATCTCTATTTTCCTAATTAAAGAAACAAATTAACATTTCCCAAACCAGCTCGAAAGTTGACTTGATTTATAGCAGTTCTTTTAAATATTAAATAACAATCATTCAAGTTTTAAAATCACATTTTATGTCAAATATAACTTTACTTAATGGATCTTAATAGCTTTTAAAGAGTAAATTCTATTAGTTGAAATTCAAATTGATTCTCTTATCAATCTGTTTAAATAATAAAAGTTTGTTTCACACACCTCTCTAGCCACATTGCTTGTTTTCACTTCCTGTATAACTGTTCCAAAGATGATATAATCAACAATTTCCTTCGGGACACTGGTCCGATGTAATAAGCCCCTGTGAGTATAAGTCAAAAGCAAAGAAACATTTCACACATCAAAGTAATGCCATAAAATCACATAACACATTACGCTTCTTTAAAAAGGTTAATGTTGAACTTAAAAGGGACTGCATCCTTTCCTGAATTTGACAAGCACATGGCACCTTAACAGAAAAGAAATGAATAAGCGATTTGAAAAGTTAACATTTGCTACTCAATTGGCAATAAGAAGTTAGATGAAAAAAATCACAAATAATTTTGAATAACATAAAAGATATATAAACATAATAATGTTAGCCTGAACCAAAATTTTCAAAGAACAGAAAAAGAGATGAAGTAAAATCCCAAGTATATTAAATTTAAATTTGTAATATCAATATAAACATGATTTAAATATTATAAAAATAGTTCTGTCCACTGATAGAGACTAGAAGTATTAACACTCCAGTAGGAATAAGCATATCTTAAACTCAGACTTGATTTTTAAATGCCATTAGCCATTAGTCATTTTTTTAAATGACCAAGGGTAGGTCAGAGACAGAAAAAGTACAAAGTGAACCTCACTGATATTTTCTGTGCCAAAAATAAGAAAGCACTCAAAGACTAATGAAGTCATATCAAGAGGAGCATATGTATTCATTTGTCAAAACTCATCCAACGAAACATTGAAAAATCTGTGTGCGTATTGTATTGTAATGCACATCATACCTAAAATACACACTAAAAAACAAAAGTAGCTGACTTGAAGGAGCACCCACAGAGAAAATGTTGAATATTCTGGTCTTCAAAAAAATGGATTAGGCATGCCCTGTTGGGAGTGGTGGTTGAGCACAGTCCACATACATCCCCAGGAACTTGGTTCATGTCCTGGGGCCAGCAGGAACAACCAGGATGAAAAACTAAGTAAAGTAAATGCTTCTTTCTCCTCTCTTCCTGTCTATCTGCCTCTGTTTGCCTTCATTCCTGCCTGCAACTTTTCTTTAAAAAACAAAAAGATTAAACTTGGCTGTAAAAAAAAAAAAAAGAAAAGAAAATCCTTAAGTTCTCATCATTTAAAAAGAAAGGCAAACTGCTCTTTATAAAAAGGTGTCAAAGAGTGTAGGAGGAATAATAGAATTAGAAAAATCACAAATTTGTAATCTCTAATGAAATAACTCATTCAGTCAAAAATCATCAACAAATGCTAAAACCATGTGGTGAAAGGTTCTTAGGAAACAGGATACTCACATGGTGCTAAGATATCACCTTACAGAGAAAAATGTATCTTTATAATCAAAGATCTGGCAGTCTGACCACCACTGAATGGTGAGATTTAACATCACACATCATGTGTCTCTTGATATGTTACAATATCCATGTTTCACTCATGAAGCATTCCTACCAGAAAGGGTTTAACCTGAGTCTAATCAAGCCTCTCAGTCTAAATTCCAGTTTACAGGCAATTCAGAGAAGAATGCTACCTATCACCATTAGGAACTATCCAGAATGTGTGATATTCTATAAGATAGCTGGTCTGGACTTTCCAAAGTCTTTACAGTGCGGGGAGAGGGGTTAAAAGAGGAAAAAAATGTTCTGAATTAAAAGAGACATACTCATTTGTAATGCAAACCTTGATTACGCCCTGGTTTGGAAAAAAATATTAGAAGAAAAGGTGGGCACGCACTTATGGCTCAGGCGGTAAGATGCTGGCATGAGGACCATGAAGAACCCAAGGAATTGGGTTCAAACCCAGGGCCTGGGTGAAAAACCAAAATAGACAATAAAATAAATGTTTAAAAAATGATGCTTTTTCCTCGTCTTCCTTCCTCTCAAAAAGTAAAGAATGAAATAGAAGAAAAAGCATTCCTAGTATAACTGAAGGGGGTTGGGCTATGAACTCGGTTTTGGAAGTTACTATAGATCCACTGTAATCACCTTAGCTATGGCAAGAATATCATGGATAGTAGAGAAGGCTCTTCTTCTTAGGAGATAATGAAGTATCAAGATGTCTACAGCTTACTGACAAATGCTCCAAACCATATAGCTGTAGTAAATATGGCTGGCTGGCAACAATTTATTAAATCTAGGTGGAGGATATTTGGGTGTTTACTGTATTATTCTCTTAATTTTATTTGTAAATTTGACATTTTACAAAAATAAATAGTTGAGGAAAAACAAGCAAATCTCTAGCCTGGGGCCACAGTTAAAAAGAGTATCATTATCAGATACAGGAAAAGATAACTTGTGGAAGGGAGCATTTCTATTTTTTTGACATGATAAGTTTGAGGCATCTAAGAAAAAAGAAATCAAATGTAGAGATTAAGTAGATGAGTTTGTTTTGTTTTTTTAAAGGAAAGGTGTAGGCAGAAATGAAGGCAAGTAGGCAGATAGGCAGGCAGGAAGAGAGAAGCAGCAGCATTTTATTTATTTTATTTAGTTGTTCATCTTGCTTGTTTCTCCTGGCCCCAGGAAGTAGACCAGGTCCTTGAGTTGTACGTGGACTGTGGCAGGCCAGAGGCGGCAGGCCCAACTGCTACTCCCCCAGTGTATACCATTTCATTGGTTGTTTTGTTTTTAGAGAGGAGGAAGAAGCATTTTTATTTCATTTTTATTTAGTTGTTCACACTGGTTGCTTTCCCCCTAACCCAGGACTCAAACCTAGGGGTATGTGGCTTGTTCCTTTGGAGGGAACTGACCTAACTGCTGCTCCACCAGGGCACACCTTCATTCATTTTTAAAGCTTAGCAGAAGAGTGGAAACAGAACCCGATAGGTAGAAAAGTCAGCTGATGGGCTGTTTCAAAATAGTAAAGACCTAGGACTGGTTGAAGACAAAAGCAAAGTATCAACAGAAAAATAATGAGATGATTCCTTACATGTTATTTTTACCACAGAAACAACCACTCATTTTATGACTCTCATCAAATTATCCAACCATTTCAATGTCAGGTTACCAAATCTTCATTACACACATTATCTTAAATATAAAAACTAGAAATAAGTTCTTTCAGTGAACTAACTAAAACACAATTGTATTTACTTACGAAAGCGCTGCTCTAGCCAAGTCGTGTGGCATCAGGTCTTTATACCTGGGAAACAAAGATAATTTAAATAATTTAATAATGTAAACAATAATTTATTAATGAATAATAGACTACAATATATTATAATAAATTAACAATTTAATCACTTAAATCCAAAGTCTACGACTTTAATAAAAACTTCTCTTCATTCTCTTCAGAATACCTAAAGAGACCATGTAACGCAATGATGCTGCAAAGGCACTTAGCTTTACTATCGAAGGCTGTCCATCAAATGCAACTTTCCTATTTGTCGTTCGCAAAATGGCAAACTTTAACTCCTAAAGAGTTGTCAAAGAACTTAACAAAAATTTTGCCCAGCGTCTTATTGTTCAACGTGACATATATAAAAGTCTTTAAAACTAAAACTCATCCGTGTGCCCTGTATCTCAGGCATTAAGTATTCAACTGTGCTGTAATCCATTTAAGGCCCAAGAATTGGGGTTCTCGACCCAGGGCCAGGGGTACCACCAAAATGAACAACTAAATAATACTTCTTCCTCCTCTCTCTCCCTTCCCGACTGCCTGCCTATCTGCCTTCATTCCTGCCTACGTACGACAAACAAACTAAACCTCACCTTTTGAGTCCTCCTTTTTAAATTCTTCTATTTAAAAAAATACTTATTTTTGTGAGTCCTAAAGGGATCTCAGGAATGCATTTGAACTTTTGAAGAAACTTTTTGTTTTGACATAATTTGAGATTTACAAAAGAACTGGCAAGCTAGAACAGAGTTCCTATCTACCCTGTACCCAGCTTGCTCTAATGTTCATATCTTATATAACCATAATGCACTTATCAAAACTAAGCATTAATATTGTACAATACTATTCACTAAGTTACTAATATTTAGCTTACTAGTTTTTCCACTAATACCTTTTCATCATTCTGTTCCAGGATCCAATCCATGCGCTTAGTTGTCATTCCTCCTTAGTGTCCTCCAATCTGGGAAAGTTTCTTAGACTTTTCTTATCTTTAATAACTTTATTTAAGGACTAGCATTATGGATTTGAAAGAAAATCATAGAGGTAAAGTGCGCTTCTCACTGCTTCCTATCAGGGAGTAGTACATGGTATTGACATGATGTTAAATTGACTACTTGATTAACATGGTGCCTGCCAGTTTTCTCCACTGTTTTTCCCTTTCTGTACTCAATTTGTTAGAAGTGAGTCACTAAGTCCAGCCATCACTCAAGGGGAAAATCAAACTCTCAATAAAAGGAATAACAAAGAGTTCATGTGAAGAACGGCGAACATGCACATATGGGCTTATGTTATTTTACAAATCAAAATCACTTCAGTAAATATTTTTTAAAAATTGTCAATATATATTAAAACCATCATAATAATTAATATTTTGGAGAAGAGAACTAGAGGCTATGTTGTTTCTTTAAAACATCCTCACCCACTAATTTTAGCATTCATTCACAGATCTTGCTTGTAGCTATTATTATTGAGGTGTTCTGTTGATTTTTTTCATTCTTTCTATATTAATTAAACTGCTATAAAGCAGATTTATGCTTTATCTCTCATTAATTTATTTATTAAACCATTTATTTATATTATATTGGACTCAAGGATACTTATTACATTACGGGGTTATGATGTAATACTGTCATAATTTATTTCACTGATCAAATTGTTCCTGTTTTGGTCACTGGAAATTATTTTAGATTGGTCCTGCCTATTTATTTTATTTTAAGCACTTCTTTACTTTCTGGTACTACAAGATGCTCCAAGTTTATCTTGTACTTTCCATGGTTTTGGAAGCCATGGTTTCTTTTACTGAAGAATGGTATTTAGAAGCCAAAATCTGGGTGTGAACTCTATGTAAAATATAAAACCTAAATATCCCAAAATGTTATTATTTCCACTCTGAACCACAAAAGAATCATTCTAAGTCTTTTATTAAGTAAAACCAGATCCTTTCAATTTAGAACAGAATAATCTGGAGAAAAGTTGTATCAATTGAAAATGCTCAGACCATAAATTATTTATCATTTCACAATCTTTATTCTCAAGTTTCTAGACCCCTCTCCCCCAAGATGACTGACAAACTCCCAAATTCCACTGCTGGTCTATTCCTAGGACCCAAGTGTCCTCTGCCTCTAAGGAGAACCCGCTCTTTCAAATATCACTCAAATTGAAAGCAAAATTTCTTCAAGTTAAATAGAAAAAGATCTTTTACACTTAGATAGTAATCGTCTATTACAGAACATTTATTTGCTACCTCAATCATAACCATCAATAATTTGACTAAACTATTACTTATCTTCTTTATACCTTATGAATTCTTCATTTCATTCTTTAGTCAATTTTATTACATGAGTACTGCTTTCAATTTGTATTCCTTCTTTACTATTCTTCTTACACTATTCAAAATGTCTCCTCTGAACCACTAAACTTGAACTTGGTCTTCTTTCTCAATCAACATCTTCAATAAACTACAACATAACAATAACTAACAATGACGGAAACAAATTCTAAACTAATGTACTGAATACTTCAAATTTCATGCAAATACTAATCATCAAAGAAAATGTTTAAATAAATGATATACTGTTCATATTTTGTAAAAGAGACTCAAACATCTACATAGTATACAAACACATAGTACACAAATACCCCTTTCAAAATATGGCCTTCCTAACCATGAGCTTTTTCCTTTGGATGGAACTGTCCTGTTCTATACTGAAGCTGCTGTGCATAAAGAGGATCCCATTGTGACTTCCTGCTAATAAAGCTTCACAAGCTTGTTTCTGGGGAGTTCTCAGGCTGGTTTAGGATCATTTTGGGTCCAGACATTCTGCTGGAGTTTAAACTACTTCAATTCCGGTCATTTCCATTTCCAGCAGGCCAAAGCAGTGAATTAAAGGCTATTCAGAAATCCCAAAGGGTCACATCCTCACTATCCAAAGGATATGAGGTACAGAAACTAATCTCCAGACAAGGAAAGGATGTTTCTATTGGAAGCAAGCTACAGGCACACTATGATTGAAAACAGAACTGGTTCGAACTAACAATACTAGACTTGTTCATGAGAAAAGATGAAAAACAAATTCTACCATATTGTTTCACCACTGATTTGACTTACTCTGTATTAATTTCATGAAGGTCATATCCATGTATTACTAGTCCACTAGCAATACTAAAACCTACTGGGTTACACTCACAGATACCATTTTTGAAAGTACCTTAAAAGAAGGAATTAATAAACTATATGGGGCAATGGATATATTATATTAAATCATCACACTGTACAATTTAAAAAACCACCTTGTACAACTTACGTATTTGCAATCTTTCTTTATCAATCATACATCAATAAAGGGTGGGGGGGGGGGGCGTGACAGAAGTGAAAAATAACACAATCATTTCAACTTACCAAGTGCCTGACAGCAAAAATGGAGTGCGGACACCTTCTACCACCACGATATTCCTTATACTGGGCTTGGCTAAGGTCTTCTTTGAATTGGTCTGGACAGCTTTAGGACAAAAGTTCAAAGAATGATTCAAATATGTGTCAAACATGAAAATAGCAAGTATGTATGTATGTGAGTGTGTGTGTGTGTGTATGTGTGTGTATATACGTGTGAAGCCAGATGACTCTACCTTTTTGAAGAAAGACATTCTAAAATGAATTACATTATAAGTGCCAAGTAGCATTTGCTATTTTCCAAACACTTTAATAATGATTAAAAAGGTTAAGAAATTAGTACTTGCAAGTTTTCAAATAATATTTAAAATAAAGTTATATCCAATGATGTGGATTATGCAATTAACAACTTTTTAAATTTTTTTCAAATGTATCTATCATATTGAAAGCAACCAATTTTATACAAGTTTGTCCTTAATACTAGAAGTTGCAATAACTGACGTTAGTTTACTCTTCACATAGCTTAATATTTTTGCCTTTCTATGTAGAAATAAAGGTCATCTGGCTATTGCTATTCTGTATAACCAAGAATGTGTCCTGATTCTTTTGACTGAATTTGCCTCATTATTTTCTAGCATCAAAATAGCAACCACTATAATTTTTAATTAAAAAATTGTGAATATAATTTTTAATTAAAAAATTGTGCTTAGGGAAAAAAAAAGCAAAAATACTAAAATATGGAGAACAGAAACTAAAGTTCCCTCCTTTCTATTCCCCACCATATATTTTTCCTTCCCAGAGGTAGACACTGCTTATTTGGTATGTATACTCAAACTTTTTCTTTCAATGTATGTACATGCATTCATTTATATACTATACATACTTTTTAGACTTAATATAGCTTGAAGATCTGAGTTAGTATATCTCAATTCATCTCATTCTTTTCTTACTGTTAATACTGAAGTTCAACTGCCAGTATCACTTCACTATCACAGATAGAGAAAAATTCTAAATTGTTGGGAATAAAATATTAACAACCACCTTACCATACCCACTGACATCACAGAGAACTATTGTTGATAATGTCTACAACCAACTTGAAGGAGATATTAGTCAGAGCTAAGAGTCATGATAAAATGGAGTACAGGTGTAGCTTGGTGGAGCAGTGGTTAGGTTAATCACTTCCAAAGGACACAAGTCACATACCCCTGGGTTTGAGTCGCTGCCCCGGGGGAGAAGAACCAGTGTGAATAACTAAAATGAAAAATAAAGTACTTCTTTCTCATTTCCTTCTGCTTGCCTACTGCTGCCTTCATTCCTGGCTGCACCTTTCCTTAAAAAAGAAAAATGGGTACAAAGGTGATCCCAGTAGTTCTAATGGAGAAGTGTTGGTGAAGGAGATAAAAGCAACTGGCAGGTTACACGAGGAGACGGCGGCAAGCCCAAGCCTGTGGTGCCGAAGGCCATTATAAAGGGAATATCGATGTGACTGGAAAGGAAGGGATCAATACCAGAGATTTTATGGTATCTTGGTAACCAACTAGATATGGATAGAAAGGAAGAAGGAAAACAGTTATTGAGAAAGCTTAGAAACCATGCTAAGAAAACCTAGTTACTCTATGCAAAGTAACAACTGATTTTGGAAAAAAGATGACTTCATTTTATAATGTGCTAACTTTAATTCATGAGGTGGCTACATACATCTGACAGGCAGCTAGAGATGTAAAACTAAAGCTCGGAAGAGAAGAGAGGTATAGATGGAAGAACCAGGAGACACTTTAAGTTTAGAATACAGAAGAAAAAAACAGCAGAGACGAATCCTGCGGTGCCTGCTCGCCCACGGCCTCCTCTAAAGAGCTGCACTACTTGACATCCTTGCCCAAGGAGCAGCCAAGGACCCCATGTGCCCAAGCCCACAGCCAAAGCTGATTACATTCAGGGTGGTAACGGATGACCAACAGTCAATCTACAGAGCAAACTATATCATCTACCTGTAAGTGATAAATTACACCAGCTCAGTTCTCCTTCTCAGAATCTAAACTAAGAAGCAGGGAGAAAAATTCAAATGAGCTGAAGCTGAAAGGATGCCATGAGGAAGAAGTAAGGAGATGGTAAACTGAGGCCACTTGTAAGCCAGAGTTATGGGGTAACAAAACTCCTGAGGGCGCAAAGACGCCAGCATGAGGGGTGAAGAAAGAGGAACAGAGACCAGGATGTGACATAGCAAGTGGCATGAGAGGCAAAGAAGCTCTTGGTCCCTAAAGTCCTCCCAGCTGCAGTACACAAGAGCCTCTTCTCCTAACTGGAGTGGGGCCACTCCTCACAATGAAGACACCTGGCTTTATAACCTCCTTACACTTACACAGCAGAGATGTGAAAACAGAAAACAAACTTGAGAAGCAGTAGGAGAATCAGGAGACAACAGTGCATGAGACCAAGGTAAGACAGTATCAAGGGGGAAGAAGAAGGTCAAATGTTTCAATACTCAAGCAGAATAAGGATAGAAAAAAGACCACCGAACTCAAAATTTTGCAGATTACTTGTGACTGATCTCAAAGGGAATAAAGTGATGAGAGGAAAAGCCAGATGACATGCCATCATATTATTCCAGTTTTCAAGAAACGATCATCTGTTCCCTTTATACACTTTCAGATAAAATTCAAATTCCTCTCTCTTCTACTGAATTCCCTACTCCACTTGGTTTTACCTTAACTATCCAGAAGTACTTTCCATTACTGCTCAACATTAAACATGATGAGCAAACTCCCCACCCTCACCACCTTGCTGATTTCAACCTCCCATCACAGTGGTCCCTTTTGTCCATCTAATGATTGTCTAAACCTCAAGGCCTTGTCCACATTTCATGTCTACTGAGGCCATTCCTGATAATCACCATTAACTGTAGCAGCTGCTTCTGAACTTCTGTGGCAAACTCTAGGGCAAAAATTGGCTATTCCAAATAACTTAGCATGTTATAAAGCAATTAAAAGAGTGGCTCACATTTTAAAATGATATTCATTACGTACTGAACAGTCATCCAAAGGACTCTCAATTCTGTTTCACATGTGCACTGACTCCTAACCACATCAGAATTTTCTCAGAGGCTTCTTTTTGTATATTTCAGTGTCATGGGCACATGTATTATAAAGAATCTGAATAGGGGGTTAAAATATTTGAGTTCTAGTCCCTGTCTTGTCAAAACCTTCTTATCTGCAAATACTAGAGGTAGACTAGATAATAACAAAGGTTGGGCTCCTTCCAACTCCAAAACCTAAAATTCTGTGGCTGACAGATACACATTCTTATACACACTTCAAATCAAAGCAGAGCATGCCCTGGTGGCCTAGAGAGTCACATCTACTGGTGCAGTCCACATACAACTCAAGGTCCCTAGGTCAATGACCGGGGCAGTGGGGGTAACTAATGATGAACTGAATAAAATGAACAGGTGCTTTTTCCTCCTCTCCTCCTACCCGCCCTGCCTACTTGCCTTCATTCCTGCCTGTCCTTTCCTTAGAAAATCAAAGCAGCTAAAATATGTAACATATTGTGCCACTGCCATACATATTTATGTGCATATACATATACATAATACAGATAGAACCATTGATGCAGTCAAAAATTCCATCAAACACTTGCATTTTCAGTCCATCAGATGACCGAGCATCACTAAACTCTGTATCCTTCTAACTCCTTCATCCTAAAAGCACTGTCAAGCAGGGATACTCACATGAGGTTCAAGACGGATTAGTAATACAATTAGTGACATCTCAAACTTGCTCACTCCCCTCAAATCAGCAGGTAACATCCCTTTGTCTTATGAAGTACCTTCCTGCACTAATATCATCACTGGTATTAACACAAATCACTTGTAGAACAGTGTTACACAATAGGCTTAAAAAAGGGTTAACTTTCACAAAGTGTTTACAACATACTTGGGGAGACAGAAACACAAATTTAAAGGGTACATAAAAAGGAATATCTAAATGCTTGATAAATGCTTTCCCTCTATTGATATTCAGTATGGCCTTCTCTCAGTTGGCACAAATCAGATCTATTTGTGTGACTGCAAAGCAAAGGCCTGGTGAACGTTAGAATTAGGGGAAAGGTGAAATGAGAGAGAAAGGAATTATTCTGTCAGGTTTATACAGATCTATATCCTAGTTAGAATTTAGAGGCCACAGGACATAAACATGGCAACAGAAAATTTCCCTAAGTAGAATAGGCAACAGTTCTCTGAGAATATTCTATATGTAAAACAATATAAAAATATTATCTTGCATTTCTATTGAGTTAACTTTTCGAAAGTGCTCCGAGATATCTTCATGGTTGTTTGAAGTTCATAAGACTAGAACTATTATTCTATTTTAGACAAAGAAATTAAAAGAACAGGGAAGTAAAGTGACTGATTCAAGACTATATTTCCCAGAAAAAGGTGGAACTGAATAGGGTATAAGTCTTCTGAATACTGGTAAGGTGCTTTTTTTATTAAGTTATTATACAATTAGAAATATCATAATAAAATCAAAATCATAAGTCAATAGAGGACTCAGAGCAAGGAGAATAAATGTAAAAAGTTATTATCAGGGTGTTTTTAGCCCCGGTCAGTGAAAATACATACTTCCAGCAGACTCTGAGTATCTCTTCAACAGTGAGAAGTCTAATTCTTTGTTTACTGAGGGTCTAAATAACTACATAAAATTTAAAATTTTCCTTACGTTTTTATTTAAGCTTGGCTCATAACCTTGTTTTGTTAACTAATTCCCCAGGCACCCCTATTTCAGGAATGGGTCATCCTTACATAGCAGAAGAAGATAGTCATTAATAAAGAATTCTATCAGTAATTGCAAATTTAAAAAGTTAACTTTTGACTCCACACAAGTCTTAAGAATATTTGTACACTAATCTTCTCCAGACTGACAGCCAGCAGGTGAATAAACTGACCAGAAAGGCCCATGGGACCTCCATGACACCAGCAGGCTCAGAACCCTCAAAAGTAGCCCTAGGCCAACATCTTCGAGCCCAAACCTACACCAGGTAATATCATTATTGACTAGCCCTATATAATTTTTTTATTTTGAAGTCAATAGTGATAATCATGTTGCTCACAAAAAAGGGGAGAATTAGTAAATTATTTTGGTTTTTATTCAGAACTCACACATCTAGATACTAATATTTAAATATGAAATGTTTATTTCACAAATTACTATACCTGGGGCAGCTCGTAGCTGGGAGGAACAGCTCAGAGGCCTTATAGCTGGAAGACAAAATAAAGTGTTTACAAGAAGCAGTACAATTTAGTGTCTATGTAAGATGCTTATAAATCCAAATCTAATCTTAAATAAAAACAAATTAAACTTACAAAATCTCAGGACCCATTTTGATGTACTGGAAAGATTTTTACAAGTGTAAGTCAAGATGGAAGCCATTCTGAAATCTAAAAGAGAGAACAAAAAACATATCTTAAGTTATCTGATTGTACAAATACATTGCAGTCTACAATTTCTGATAGCCTCATCAATATACTATAAAATACTGCAAAATTTCATGTATCAACAACTATCCTTCCTCTACTAGTAATATAACTACCAAGAAATAGTGTGAAAACCACAATTTTAAATATTAACCCATCTAATCCTCACAACAACCTAGGCAAGATTATTACATCCTTTGTAAGATACGAGAAAACTGAAGTGTAAAGAGATTGAGAGGTTTGCCCATAGACTCTGAGCAAGTAAGTGGCAGAGGTGGGATTTGAAACTCGTCTCCTAGCTCCAGAGTTTGTGCTCTTCTATACGGCCAAAGGAGTAGACACTGAACATGATTGTGAAACCATAAATGTTAATTTCCTGATTTTGAAGGCTGTTCTGGGATTATGCAGAATGTCTTGTGGGACGTTTGTATTTGAAGTGAATACATACCAAGTTCAGCAATAGTGAGGTATGATGTCAGCAACTTACTCTCAACTACTACAAGGAAATCAAGTTCATCTACTATAATTGCAACTTTTTTATAGGCTTCATAGTTTTAAAAAATAAAATTAAAACCCAATATATGTAAAAAATACTTTTAAAAGTACTAACCATACCCACTCTCAAAAGGTTAAATTCCTAAACAATGAGGTCTTACAAATCAGTTTTTAAAAATGGGAAAGGATAAGAACGGAGTGTTCATGGAAATGGAAATTCAAGTGGCTCTTAAATATGTGAAAAGATGTACAATCTCATTCATAAGGAAAATGCAAATCAAAACCACACTGAGATTCTATTTTTGACCTGTCAAACTGGCAAAGACTCAAATTGTGAAGGTAAGAGTATAACCAAACAGGCATTCTCATACTCTGCTGCTGAGAGTGTAAACTGGTACCCCACTTCCATGAACCACTTCAAGGATACTGCCGACTGACATGGGACGTGCCCACGATGTTGCTGATGATAACAGCAAAAGATGCAAATGATCAGCAAATAGGGAATTAGTTAAATAAAACATTCCACAACCACCAGATGAAATTTTATACAGCTATAAAAGATAGGGAAATAGTTATGAACTAATATTGAACCGTTACTAAGCTATATTTCTATTAAAATCAAAAAGGTACAAAGCAGTATGTGAGGATGCTATCGTTCAGGAAAAATAACATACATTTCCTTATATTTGTATAAAATATCCCTGGAAGCAGAAATAAGATGTTAAAAATAAAAAGTGGCTGGAAGGAAGGAAACTGAGTAATAGAGAGAAGGAAGGTTTATCATTGTACAGCTTTTATATTTTCTCAATTCTGAAACAAGTTTTGTGTGTGTGTATGTGTTTTAAGGAAAACTGCAGACAGGAATGAAGGCAAGTAGGCAGACAGACAGGAAGAGTGAGGAGGAAGCAGCATTTTATTTTATTTCCATCTTAGTTGTTCACACTGCTTACTTCCCCCTGGACTCTGGACTCAAACCCAGAGGCATGTGGCCTGCGTCTTTCAGAGGCTTAACCACTGCTCCACCAGGGAAAGCCTTGAAACAAGTTTTAATAAAAGACTAAACTAGCAAGATTTACCCCTGAAGGTTGTGTTATCCAGACTCCAAGATGGCCCCCAATAATCTCCACCTCTTGCTGTTCATACCTTGTATAATCACCTCCCACATCGCAACACAGTCAGTCTTTATAACAAAGAGTATCTTAGAAATGGTGATTTAACACTTTTTAAGATTAGATTATTAGAGTTATTGCAGCTTCCATCTTGCTCTCTGTCAGATCACTCATTCTGGGGGGCGGCAAGCTGGCATGTCTCAAGCAGCCCTATGAAGGGGCTCACTTGATAAGGAACTGAGGCCTCCAGCCAACAATCATGTGTGTGAAGTTGGAAGTGGATTCACTAACAGAGGCAAGTCTTCAGATGACTGCAGCCCTGGTCAATTTTCTGACTGCGACCTCATGAAAAATTTAAGACAGAATAACCTTAAGCTAAATCACCGCCAGATTCCTAACCCTCAGAAATTACATGAGGTAATAAATGTTGTTTTAAGTTGCTAAATTTTGGAGTAATTTGTTACAAGCAACAGATAAAATATAAGTTTTTAATAAGATAAAATGAGGATGCCCTATGGCCCTGGGATAGAAAAAAAAAACAAAACAAAAACACTTTATAAATATATAGATTGGAAAGAGATGGAGAATTTCAAGTTCTGGGCTCACTAGCTTAGGGACTTTGATCAGGGAGACATAAATTGACCATGAGAAGGACACCACTGTTTCCAGAAACTCCATATGATATCATCTCACTTCAGAATTCAAATTCCTTAGGCAAATGTGAAATAAGATGTGAAAATAAAATTCTTGATGGCATATCCTGGTGAAGTACCAGTTAAGTCAATCGCCTCCAAAGTAAGGCAGGTCACATACGCCTGAGTTCTAGTCCCAGGTTCAGGGGGAAATAACCAGTGTGAACAACTAAACAAAATAAAATGCTCTTCTTCTCTCTTCCTGCCTGCCTGCCTACTTGCCTTCATTCCTCCCTCCTTTAAAACAAAGTGTCCAAGATCAAAGAAACATTCTCACAGTTCTGCCTTGATGGAGCTTATTGTTGTGGAGACTTGACAGAATATGAAAAATCAAGAGCCATAGGGTGATCTAAATCTCCAGTTGGCAAACTACAACCCATGGGCTGGTGGCTAATAACAGTTTTTACACTTTCAAAGCATTGTAAGGCAAAATAAAGAACAATGATTAACGTGGGTTTGCAAAGCCTAAGCCATTTGCTAGCTGACCATTTAGAGAAAAAGCTTGCCACCCCAGATCTAAAGAAGTGCTGCACAGAGTTAGGTGCAGAGGAAAGCATGATGTGGGCAGGCAGCAAGCTCCCTATCGTAAAGATCTTATGAGTTCAAGGACCTGGAAGAACATCAAGAAAGCTTTTTGCAAATTATGTGATCTTTAGTCATATAGCTTCTGCTTAAAGTGTTCACACAATGATGGAGAACTCACTATTTGACATGAGCTTTAAACAGAAACCTCTGTTCTTTCCATACCATCTCAGCGTATACTTCCCTGCCATTTCCCTCACCACTGTTCTGCTTCCTCTCTTACAGAAGAGTCAATCTAGTGAGCAGACTCAGAATTCTGTCCGAATCCTCCTGCCACCTACAAGAAAACCTACTCAAGTCTCTAAGCCTACCAGATTTTATCTACAAGTGCAAATAACAATCATTTTTGGATCGTGAAGATTAAATGATATGGTGTGAGTGTGAGGGCTCTCAAAACTTCCCCTTGGAGTCAATCACCTAATTCGAGCTTCTCTTTCCAGCACAAAAGTTATGCAAGGCAGAGCTCCTGACTAGTTGGTAGATGTAAGCGCTAGTCCTATTTCTACCACCTGTAGCCATGTGTAATATCACTCTCTCTGATTCACCAGCTTCGATAATGGGGAGGGGATGCGTGACCACACGGTCGCCAGGTTCTTTCTAGACGAGAAAATCCTATGGAAAGTGGATCTCCGAGCAGGAGGAAGGAATGTCTCCGCTCCTTCCACCCTCCGGAAAAGTCACATGACGGAGCTCCACGCTCGGGAGTAGGACTGGGGTAAACCCTTCATCCAGTTCTAAATGGTTACAAAGCAGGTGGAACAGGATCAAACAATGGAACACAGGCCAACGCCGACACACACAAGCAAACAAGTAAATCGTGGTGATAAATTAAAAGACAGACGACACCGCGGCTGGGATTACAGACCTCGCGCTAATCTAAATTACTGTCCTAAAGCAGCCAGGTCCGCGGAGTTTTCTTTCCTCCCTGGAAGTGACGCCCCCGAGGAGGGAGGGCGGCCGCGGGCGCCGGCGCTGCAGGTGGGGACGGAAAAGCGGACCTCGCCCGGGGAAAGGCCGTGCTGAACGCAGAGTAAGCGCGGTCTCACCTCAGTTAGGGTCTCCCAAGCTCCGGCTGAGGACAGGATCCACACCCAAATGACAGCACTTCTTGGGACACAGGGCGGGGGTCCTGTCTAGAAAGGACCCCTCACACCCGCCCGCGGCCAAGTGGGCTGCCCGCAGACCGCCTGTCTGGAAAACCCAGCGCCGCGCCCCCGCCAGGAAAAGTCCTTTCCCACAGCTTAACTGCTAGCGAAGGGCGGTGTTACGATCCTGCTGCAACGCGACCTCTGGGTTTTAGTAAGGCAGTACGCCGGGCGCCTTCTTCGGATCAGACTGCGAGAAGATAAGTCCTGCGCTGGGCCGGCCCCACTGGGAGCACGTTCCACTGTCGTCCTCCTTGCTCAAGATGGTGGCCTCGCGGGCAGTTGGCAGCCTCAGCCGCTTCACTGCTTCCAGCATGCTTCGTTGCCCAGGTGAGGCTTGGCGTGGTGCGCCCAGGACCCGGAGCAAAACTCTTGTGGAGACTGGAGTGGCCTCGGAGGCGACCTCCCTGCCCAGAGCAAGGATCCAGCCCTGGAGCGTGGCGGGATGCTGCGCCGGGATCGAGTTTTCTGTGTCCTTGTGCGGGGACCGACGCTTCCTCTCTCGCTGCTGTCAGCCCTGCGGCGTTTTCAGGCTGCCTTCCCTTAACGTTTCTGAGTCTCCAGCGGGCCTCGCACTTGGCGCAGATGTGCGGTCACAGCTCGGGATCACGCCCCTCGTAGTCTGTTTAGTGACGGCCTTGGACTTGGCTTTACTAGATCTAGAATTCCTGGAGGGCTGGGACGGTCCGGTTGGTCACGTCTGTGGCTCCGCAGCGCCTTGTCCGTAGCAAGAGCAGCTTAAAAACGTCTTGGCAGTGGGAAGAACGTTTGGTGATTTGGTGGAGGGCATGGTGTGTTGAAATATATCCAAGAAATAGGGGGGGAAAAAAACGTCTTGGGTTATAAATTGTACTGCCATTCCCCGCTCCTCCTCAAAACCCTTTTTTAACCCATATTTCTGTTGAAACTTAACTCTTGGTGTCCCGGTAATCCTGGTATGATTATAATATGTTGAATCTGCAACTTGCTAAGACACCTTTTTAATATGCACATACTCGTGTCTTAAGGAATAAGATAGAGAATTTTAAGAACTGTGGTTAATCTTGTTTCCGACGATATCTGACTAACTTGCGTTCGCTTTATCTTTTTCTCTTCCAACTTGCAATGAGGGGGTTAAAGCGGGTGATTGTAGAAAATCAAGGATTTTTTTTCTCCCGTTTAATCTATAAGTATGTTGTACTTAATTTGTAATATTCTTCCTCCTGAGCTACTAGTATAGTAGACTGTTTTTAGACAGGTAACTGGAATCTCCCTTTGCCGTAAGGGATTGGTTTTGGATGTTTAAATCTTTTTCTGCTTTCTTATTTTGACCACTGCTTTTAGTCTCTCACGGGGCTGCTGTATGTGTATCAGTCAAAATATTATAAAAAGTTAAAATGTAAAGATTGGGGAACAGGATTAAGAAAATCACTATTCTCCTAATCACATACCTACTGTTAGCATTTGGTCATGTTACCTTACAGTTTTGTTGCCTGTTTTCTCCATTTATGATTTAACACTTAAAAAAATCAAATGTATATTTTTTAAATTGCCCAGCATTTATTTTAAGATACTGTTATGCATTAGCAGCTGGTGTATTACTGAGCTGGTAGTCAGGTCATGTGGTTTCTACTCACTGTGTGGCTTTGGGCAAATACTTCATAATCTCAGTGGGTTTTGTTTTTCTGATCTGTAAAATGAATGATTGAGACAGTGGGTTTCCTTTGTCTTGAAAAGCAGCATGACAAAGCATTTGGAAGCATTACATCTGGAGTCTCACTTCTGGCTTTGAATCTGGCTTTAACCTTTACCCTCTGGTGACCTTGGACAACTGATTTCTAGGTCTGCCTTCTCAATTGTAAAGTGGGGAATAATAACCACCTAGTGAGTTTTAAAGGAGTTGTTTTAGGAGTGAAGCAGTTTTTTATTACATAAGTACTCAGTAAATTTAGCTATTAACTATTTTTCAGTCCTGAGGAACTATGATTCTATATATCTGAAATTGTTAATTTTAAAATTTTATATCTTGACCAAATATCTGATTTAATTCCAGCATCTCATTGCTAAATTCCTAATTATGTATATAGTAAAATAATTTCACAGGAATGACATAGAGGCAAAAACCTTATTAGATAGTGTATATATTTAAATTTCACTTTCACTTCCTTAATCCTATCCCATCCCTTAGTGTTAATCTTGAGAAAACCTGTTGTTACAACCAAAGTAACTATTTACATATTTGAAATTTGTATCAGCATAATCCAATTCCCTTTACACCTATAGTCTCTAGGTATTGCTTCAGTTAAATTACTTAAATGATTAAAAAGTAGGAGAAAGGTTTCTCTCTTGTTGGCATGGTGGATTCAGGCTAAAGTTCACCCAGCTGATCTAAAGTGTGCTCTCCTGTTAGGTAGTTGGTAAGGCTTCCAAAGCAAAGCCACCTTATAGTCCAACTTGATTTAGTTGACGGTCGACTGCCAAGTTTGGAGTTCTTTCTCAAGTATTTACATTCACTGATTTTTCTCTTTGCTTTATCTCTTGATTTACAAGATGTTTATGTATGTATGTATGTATGTATAGAAATGTATGTATAGCAAAGGTAAGTTAGTGAATTAGAGTTTAAAATGGTGATAAGCCAATGATTTGCCTCAAATATTTGGTCTTTAAAAATCGCAATCCATGCCCAGGAACACACATCTTTGCTCTATTTTTGTTGACTCTGACACTTACCTTCTAGCATACTTATTTAAATATTTATGTTTGGGGTTTTTTTGTTGTTGTTGAATTTCTACCCCACCCTGCATTCCCAATAGTACATTCCCACTCTAATCCACTTTACCCTGTTCTAACTAGAATTACCTAGTCCTTGACTCACCTCCAACTGGAATTTCTACTTCACCAGCACAAACTCCTTTTTATGCCAGGTCTATTTTCACCTCTTCTGTTGAATAAGAACTAATTCTTTCCTGATAGCATATCCCTTCCAGCTTAGAATGCAAAGTCCACGAAAGATAGGAATTTCTGTCTTTTTGTTCATGCAAAGTACGTAGATGTATTCCAAGTGCCTAGAACAGTGCATGGCACATAATAGGCTACAGTAAAGTTTTGTTGAATGAATAACTGACTGAGATGATGTTGGACTAGATTATAATTTAGTCCAATTTATTGGGGAAATTATAATTTATATACTATTATAATTTATAATAATATTATGATTTATTATAATTTATTGGGGAAGACAGCTGTAACAGATGCTAGAGTAACTAGGAACAAAGCAGTAAATAGTAAAGATCAAAATTTGAGCAGGGAAGGGGGAAGGTGGCTTAAATAGAATCTCAAGATAAGGCTTTGTGGAAAATTGTTGGAGCCATGATACAAATATAAAGAAGGAAGAGTGATAAATATAGATGACACAGATTTCAAATGGTGAAATAACGAAGAAGGGAACTATATCATCTGTGAAGGAGAAGCACTGGGATTGAGGAGGTGACTGACTTCTGTCTTCATTTACTTTGCTGTAGTACTTTGACTTACAGGTACTTTTATGATTATTATGTCACTTTTATTTCTATCTTTATAGGAACCCTGAAATGCTCTAAGAGACTTGTTCATGGTCATATATCTAGTAAATTATAAACTCAATGGTTGAATCGAAGTCTTAACTTTCAGGTCCTTTGCCTTCTCACTAAGGCCTGATTTTGACATAAAGGAAAAGTCTTTTTCTAAGTTGGGTACACTGATGCATTCATTTAACATTTTCTTTTTCCATTTATTATAGAAATAGCTTTTTTAGCTTTGAAATGTCTTTTGACATTTAAAATGATGAAGACAATTTAAATTCTGGTGCAAGTGACCCCAAACAATCAAACAAAAATTAAATTAAAGAACTTATTTGGATTCTTTGAAGAAGAAATACAAGCAGAACTCTGCTCTGGTTCTAGTACCAGACTTTTCTTTTTAATTGTAAGGTTTTTCTGGGCTCCGCGAGGAGAAAAGTTCAATCAGACAAAAAGCAGAATAGTCAGGGCTTTATTGGACTTTGCGCACCCGGGCGAAACTCCCAGGGCGAAACTCCCAAGTCCGCAAAACGGGCCTGGGGAAGTCGCGGGCTGGGAAGTCGCACTTGAACAAAGGGGAGCGGGCTCTTTAAGCAGAGGAATTTCGCGGGCTTCCTATGTGGCGATTGGGGATTGGCCCTGTGAATCCAGGTGTGGGGGTTGCATCCCTTATTCTGATGTCATCCACCTTTTTCCCAGGCTTGGCTGCAGTTTTCCCCGGGCATGGCCGCTGCTGCTTTTGTCCCTGGGCCAGCCTAACATTAATATGTTGCCTTGGCTTTCAAGCCAGTATGAAGCAGCAATTTTCTGTGTTTATGCTTCTTCCCCTGCCTTAAAGAACTGTGGAATAGAGAAAAAGATGAATGAAGCTAGAGTGAAAATTTAGAATGAAGCAAATCAACTCCACAGTTTTCCACGTCTGTGGTTTCCACATGCCCATTTGATTGTGGTCTACTTCCATTAACTTTTGGAAGCCCTGCCTCTATAAATTTGAATTCTGTAGTTCAAGGTTGTCTGTCATTCAAGAATTTATGAGTGCATGTGACCCACCCTCCACAGCTGATTCTAATACTCAACATAGTTTTGGAATCACTTCTCAAGCCTTCTGCCTATGTTGAATAGTCACTGGGTCCTGCTTTGGCTATATATAATAATTTCCTTCTCCAAAAGGGTCCCTGCCTCCTATTCAAATATAGCCCATCCTCAAGTTGGAGCTAGATATATGCTTCTAAGGTTTGTTTCTAAATCATATAAGAAGGATTTTAATTTGTCTTGATGTTTAAAACTGTATTTAGAATATTCACAATGACCTAAAAATGACACAACCGGTTTGATGCTATGTCCATTGCCCTTGATTTTCAGACTCATTTTGGCATCTCTCAAATTCTGGACCAGATGAAGTAAAGCATTTAGAGAATGAGAGAGTAGGCATGGAGACAGGCGATCACGACCAGTGGAGAGATTTATTGCCGAAAGGTTACTAGGGACTTTAACATTTTAAAAAATACTAGCATTCCTAAATCAGGCAAAGCACTGCACAAGCTCCTAAAGTGTTTGTGGATTCCAAAGCCATATAGCCCATTGCAGTATATTTCAAGGATAATTTTTAAAGTTTTTATTCTAGTAATTAATAAATAGTAACTGGGCCCAGCAGTAGGATAATGGGTTGGTATGGAATTTCTGTTTTTTATTTTGTGAAGAATCTCCATATTGCTTTCCATAGTGAATGCACCAGAGACTCTTTGCTTAAAAACTAATTGGGGGAGTCAAAGAAAAAATTGCCCCTTTTCTCTGAGATCCTTCCAAGCTGGACAGGGTGAACAAATTAACATTAGGGGTAATTAGTAAGAGAAAAGTTCAAGTTTAAGAACATGCATTTGCAGGAATTACATGTCAGTAAATTCTGAGGTAACTAGGGCAGATCAATGACTCATCTTCTGAGCTGAGGCCTGGAAAGGGTACCTGGAGTACTGAAGGAGAGAGGTGAGGGGTCATCAGTGAAGAGACAGGTTTCTTAGAATGGACAATTAGATTGAGACCTTCCCAAATTGCATTCTTTTGGAGAAAAGGGACAAAAGACTGTCTGGATTAGAAGGGTGGAGACCCAGGCAGGTAGCAGCTGGCTTCTTTGATTAAGAACAGGGCCTCAGGGTTAGAAAAACTCCTTTACCTGTGGCGTTCTCCTCTGTTGACCTTGACTTCTTGGTGTCAGAGTAGGGCATCCACAGGAGACCAATTCTAAGAGGCTCCAATGTTCTGTTTCAGCTTCTTCACTAAAAATCAGTGTAACACTAACTTGTTATTTTTCATGGTACTTGCTACGACTAACATTAAAATAGTTTCTCTTTCTCTGCTACCAGAGTATAAGCTTCTGGCAAGGTGAAGCCCTTGCCCCTCTTGTTTCCTGCTACGTCATTGAGACCAAGCTCAGAGTAAATGCTCAGTAAATGTTTTAGTCAGTAAGTACACAGAGAACTGTTAGGTTAATAAATGTTAGAGATTCCTAACTCTTGTACCTTGAATAAATGATGGTCTGCTAAGACACCCTTAGCTAGCTGTCCTGTTTCCTAGTGCTCTGTAAGAAGGTACTACATGCAAGTTTATTTACTATTATCGATAATAAGAAACCAGAAATGCTTCAAATGTCTATCCACTGCAGACTAGAGAAATAAATCATTTCATATTCATAGAGTAGAATACTGTTCAGCAATTAACTTCAGCCCTGCTGACATTTGAATCAGTTAATCCTGTAGGGAGTTAGTTGTTCTGTGCATTGTAGAACATTCAGCAGCATTCCTGGCCTCTCTCCACCAGACGCACGCAGCAGCTCCCCAGTCATGACAGCCAACATGTCTCTACCTCATCAAATGTCCTCTGGTGGGCAGGGCACCCCCTGACTGAAAGCCACTGCTTTCTAGTAATGAGAATGAATCCTGTGTGACACAGCAGCAAGATGAATCCCACAAACATAATTTTTAGCAAAAGAAGCCAGTTGTACAGAAATTATAGTATGCCCTGCCCCTGCCACAGCCCTCCGGAAATGGACAAGGCCAGCTAGTGGAGATACAGGGCCAGGATTGTGTTCGGGGGACTAGTGAGTCGAAGAGGAGTGAGAACTTCCAGGGTGTTAGTGATATTCTGCTTCTCAACTGGATGGTGATCCCCAGGTGTGCTCACTTTATGAAAATTAATAAGCCATACACTCAAAATAAAATAATCAGTGTAACAACACTGAAGGGAAAAAAATTTTGGAGGGAAAGGTACAGGCGGGAATGACGGCCAGTAGGTGGGCAGGAGAAAGGAGACAGGAGGATGAGACACTTTATTTTATTCAGTTGTTCGTCATTGGTTGTTTCCTCAGCCCCAGGTCTTGAACCAGGACCTCAGGATGTATATGAACTGTGTCTGGCGTAACCTGCTAGGCCCCCAGGGCACACCAGAGGGAAAAACATTGTAAATAAATATTTCATAAAATTCTGTCAAACATTGCAACTACTTTTATTTTTGTACCGCCTTCCAGATGTGTTCCGAGGCAGACATCTTTGCAGTCTTTTGCAAACACAGAAGACGCCTTCAGATTTTTTCCCATGGCAGACATCTCGAGGGCCAAGGTCTTAGCTCAGATGGAGCCTGATGGAACTGTCTGCCTGCGGCTCACTCATGCAGCTCACTTCACTTCCTGCAGGTCTTGCGGAGCTCCGCTCCGGAGCAACCCGAGTTCAGACATTGGGCTCGGCTGTGGTATGCAGTGGTTCCTCGGCCAGAAATTCAGGAAGGTGGGGCTCTGCTGGTCTGTTTGCGACTCCAACGACCATTATTACACTTTGCAAGAGAATCTCCTATTTTCCTTCATTCTACAAACTTTACTTTTTCCCTTTTTAGTAGACACATCATGGTTTATTAACCCATTATGTATTAGATTATTGAATATTTTGGTGACACCATTTTTGGATCTTACAAAATTCTGCAATGAGCTCTTCCTGCATGGACTTTTTTACTTTCTTCATGTTACTTCCTTTTAGCATAATAGTTAACAGTTCAGGTTTTAGAAGGAAAATGTATATTCCTTAACACCAATTCTATGATTATCTGTGGTATTTGGAGCAAATTCTCTGTCTCAGTAATTTACTTGTAAAATGGCATCACTGATAACACCTTCTTCACAGGATTGTTGAGGTAATTGAAGGAAATAAATTACATGTAAAATACTTGGTTTTCTATTACTACTATTATTAATTGTTGACCCAGGAATCGTTAAAGGCTTTTAATATTTTCTAGACTGTTTCTAGATTGGAGTGATGGTTGTACAACTCTGTAAATATACTCAAAAGTCATTGAATTGTATTCTAAATAAAAGACTTGGTATTTAAAAAAAAATAAATAGTAATGGGATAAGCTAGTATAATTAGAGGAGAGACATGAAGGAATTCTTGGATATCATTAAAGTATTGGTCTTTTATTATATTTGATCATTACTTTAAAATTTATCCCTTTTCCTGAATACAGGTATTTCATGTGTGTTGCTATTACGGTTACTCATTATTAAGGAATGGTTTGGGGGGCGGTGTTTGTGTTTCTTAAAGGAAAGTGAGGAAGGAATGAAGGCAAGCAGGCAACAGGAAGAGAGAGGAGGAAGAAGCGCTTTATTTTTATTTAGTTGTTCATCTTGGTTGTTTCCTCCCACTCTCACCCCCTGGCCCCCAGCCCCGGGGCGTGAACACGGGGCCTTGGGATGTGTATGGACTGGCCAGGAGTGGTGGATCTAACTGCTGTGCTACCCAAGGTGCCCTGGGATAGTTTTCTGTAAGATAATTGGACATGGGTTGGAAGCTAGAGTAGGGAAAAGAGAAAGGAGTTAAAGAGGTGCATAGGGCAAATATTTTGAGGTGAACCCTGAGCATGAAAGGCAAGGAAAGAAAGCATGTGTTTGAAAGATTGAAAGTTCTGCTTAAAGGGTGTCGATCCTGTGCGGGCCTCCAGAACAGCGTGGTTACCTCCTAGAGCAAGATATTTGGATGAGAGCAGTGAAGAGGTGAGCCTCTAAGGCTGGAAAGAGGCAGAGTAGATGCCGAAGCAAAAGTGGAGTTTTTTTGGTCTAAATTCTGTGTATCGAGAATCCAGAATGAAAGACTGGCCTTCTCTTGCGATGGCTTGTGCTCAAAGATCACGCGTGGTGCCGGAGAGCCGAAACCGGTGAAGTGATTGGGAAAAGGAGGAGAGGGCTGTTCTGTACTCCATGGAGTAGGAGTTCGTGGTGAGCGCAGTGCAGACTTTCAGTTAGAAATACCTAAAATAGACAGATGTGGTGCGGGATATTTGCTTTGTTGCCCCTTGATTTTACTTCTGATAACACTGAAAAGTTCATCTTTCCCCAAAAATGCAAGAGAACGTGGCTGGAGAGCATAGATGAGATGTATTTGAAACACATTTGGAACTGGTACTATGTATTGTTTGTACAACTTGTTTTCTCATGTACTTATATCCAATTGCTGCCAAAACAAAGTTCCCCAAACCTAGTGTCTGAAACAGTGCAGATTATATCTTACAGTTACAGGTGTCAGAAATGAGTCTCACGGCTGAAAAGCATTGTCCTGGCTATGTTGTTTCTGGATGCTCGCAGCGGATATCCTCTTCCTCCTTTCCGAACTTCTGGAGACTGCCTGCGTTCGACTCAGCGCGCTCCCTCACCTTCAGAGTCCGCAACCCAGGGTCGGGCACTCAGGCTGCCCTCCGTCTCGCTGTCATGACTACATTGTGCCTACCTGGGTAACCCAGGGTGATCTTATTTTAAGGTCAAATAAATAGCAACCTTTATTCCATTTGCAACCCACATCCTCCTCCACATATACCTTAACATTTTCAGTTTCTGGTGACATGAGCATCTTTGGGGGCCATTCTTCTACTTAACACATTTAGTGTCCAGATAACCACATGACCTGATCATTGATACAGAAAGTCACAATGATCGGGGGAAATAGGGGCACCACGCACGTCTTCCTTAACTGGGCCACCTCTTTGAACCATCAGAGGGAAAAACCCAGCTGTGATTAGACCAACAGACCAGAAAGACAAAGGCCGGTTCATGGGCTTTGACTGACTCAGAGAGGATTGGCCAAAGTGGTAATGGTTTTTGGTTTTGGTAATAGATGTATTAAAGGCATAAATTTGAGATTGTGAAATCTTTCTCCAGAAGCTGCCTGTGAACCCCTGGGATCAAGGCAGATACTTGGATAATCAGTGAAGTGAGTAAGGGGAGC
This sequence comes from Solenodon paradoxus, assembly GCA_004363575.1. NCBI lineage: Eukaryota > Metazoa > Chordata > Mammalia > Eulipotyphla > Solenodontidae > Solenodon > Solenodon paradoxus. Next base: position 142,804 of record RJWH01000458.1, read on the forward strand.
CCTGGAACCTAGAAGTATTTTCCTAGAAGTGGAACCAGAAGCCACAATAATGGCCTAATTGTTCTAATTTTGGTTTTTGTTTTTAAAATTCCAGCTTTGGCACACCCTGGTGGAGTAGTGGTTGGTTCAATTACCTCCAAAGGACGCAGGCCACATATTGCTGGCTTTGAGTCCCAGGTGCTGTGTGAACAACTAAATGAAGATAAAGTACTTCTCTTAAAAAAAAAAAAAAAAAAGAAAGGGGGAAAAAAGTTCCAGCTTTGATATATATACAGGTGCTACAGAAATTCTGTTTTGTAAAATAATTTTGAAATACTTTATTCTTACAGGTTATATTTGCCGTAACTACACAAGGTCTTCTGCTTTGCTGGGTAAGTTTATTTCTCATTGAGATGCTTACATTACGTTTTAGAATTTTTTAGCAATAAGCATGCTTATAAATAAATTTTCCATTTTGTTTTAGCCAGAACCCATATTAACTATGGCGTCAAAGGGGATGTGGCAGTTATTCGAATTAACTCACCCAATTCAAAGGTACTTAATTTAACTTGCTGCAATTTATTTCTACTAATGCTATTCAAGATCCAGTCCTAAAGGGAAAGAAGAAGTCCACCAATCTGGCAGTAATCTTACCATATGGATTTAGGATTTTGGTAGTTAAATTAGAGTTTAGCAACTTGCCCAAGGAAGGCAGTTTTCTGAGACAGTTCCTTACTTAGGAATTGCATCCAGGTAAGCTTCAGTGTCAGCTAAGCATCAAGGATTAGTGAAATTAGCCTTCTGTTACCATATAGAATGAGACAAGGACAGAAGTACAAGCCCCGTTGCTAAGAATCGAAACTCGCCTGTGCATCTTATATATGAGATGCCTGCCATTAGTTGTAAGAAATTGACTGGGCTAAGTGTGTGCAGTTGACTGTTAAGCTTCCTGGGGACCTGAATGGTTGGACGCGGTTCATATATTAGAAGTCAGGTTCTATTCAAAGTGAAGCTTCATTTGTTTTTGATAACTTCAGCAAAACATGCAGCTTTTAAGCCAAATTCATGTGACAGACATGTTTCATACCACAGAAATCTTAGAATCAGAGGTGAAAGAGGATGACCTCGATGGGAGAAATTGACAACTATCACAAATTAAGGAAAGTAAGAGTCTAGTGTGCTTCCCCACACTGGAGTAAATCTTAGTAGCCACTAACCAATGATTCAAACTTAATGTATCTTTTCAGAAATTTCTTAAGTTGAGCATTTTTCCTGAACACAAAAATAGCACATGACTATGTAGGAAAAATATAAATTATAAAGAAGAAAATAATAATCATTCATAATTTGAACCCAAAGGTAACTGCTTTTAACATTTAATACAGTTTAAAGAAATAGAATTTACAAAACCAAGATCATACTGTATGTCTTCTTTTAATTCCTTTTTTTACTTAATGTTGTACAGATTTCTCCCATGCCAATAAATGTCTGCAAGCTTATCAATAGCTTGCACATGGTTCAAACTTTCAGGAATATGACTCTGGGTGCTTCTGACGAGTAGACCTGTTTTTAACGCGAGTGTGCTTATAGTTGGTCACACTGCCCAAGTAGAGCACACTTTTTTGTTGTGGTTTGTATTTCTTTGCCTCTCCTTCTTCTAAAAATATCTTTCTGCTAAACAAACATTTCTACAATCAAAGTAGCTTTTAGCGGTGATTCGTTCATCTGGTACTTTGAATTTAAACCCTCCGGTTTATATGTATTTCTATTTGGCAGGTAAATACACTGAACAAAGAATTGCAGTCAGAATTCGTAGAAGTGATGAATGAAATCTGGGCTAGCGATCAAATCAGAAGTGCTGTCCTGATCTCATCAAAGCCAGGCTGCTTTATTGCAGGTGCTGATATCAAGTAAGTTTCAGGAAATCTGAAGCCCCTTTTATTTGGGCTAGTAGTAATACATTTCTTAGGCTTCATCATTCCTCCTTTTTGTAAATCTTCCAAAAGACTTAAGTTGTTTTCGTAAGAATAGTATGATGTAGAAGAGCTTATTGCTTAAACCATGTAAAACTAAATATAGCCTCTCCTTAAAGAAGTTAAAAGGAGTTCAAATGCTATAAAATTAAGCTGACAATGAGATCTCATTTTTTTGTTCATCAGATCAGCAAACATTTAAGAGTTTGAAAATGTCATGTTAGCAAAGACCATGGAGAAATGAGAAAACTAATATATCAGAAGTAGGAATGCCGGTTGCTGCAGCCTCTTTGGAGAACAATTTGGCAACACTTAGTAAATTAAAAATGCATGTATCGTATGAACCACTGACACCTTTTCGAGGAAATCCCACCCTTTGTTTATAAGAACTTATATATAAGGATGTTCAGTCCTGTGTGGTTAAAATAATGAAGAATTTGTAACAAGTTAAATTTTGGACAGCAGGGAAATGGATGTTAAGTGTGGAGTATTCACATGATAAAATACAGTAAAATGATTCAAAGGAATTAACTAGATCCGCAATATAATGTTAGAGCTCACATTTTTTTTTAAAAAAAAAGAATAAGTTGCAGAATGTTTTATATAGTGTATAATTTATATAAATGTTTTTAAACTGTACATGGAATACTTTATATTATGTATGAATATAAATATGTAGTTGGTTGAGAAGAATATGCTACAAACATGAAAATGTTTATTTTAGGGTAAATGAAGTGGGTTGTAGGACTGGAGAAGATTGTCGAAGGGACCTTTGTAGATGTAGCTACTGTTTGTTTTGTTTTTACAGGTGTAATGTATGCACATAAAACTGTGTGCAATCTTTTAAAACATGTACGAGAAGGAGAAATGATAGTTTAATGGATTAATGTTGACAGTTGTTAATTCTGTCAAGATACGGATATTTGTTATATTATCCTTTGCACTTTAGGCACTGACAGCAAGCATTATAGGACTTAGTAATTTGTATTTAAGGTGTTGATAGATTTTTAAACCTTGCTCCATGTTGTATCTTACTTTTTCCTTCATGTATAATAATTAGAGATTTATCAGGACTCTGTTTAAAGTTTCTATTTTAGAAGAAGTAAAATGATCTGTATCAAGTGCTTTTTGAACCCTGAGAGACACGAGTGAACCTGGAAATACCTGCCTGTACCGTGGTGCTTCCAAGAGGCTAGTTGAGCAACTCCCAGCTCATCAAAGGACAGAAAGCTAGTTGCCCCGTCAAAAGTACAAAACCCTCAGCTTAGACATGTCTAAGAGCTAAGAAGCATCTGGAACAAGCTGAAATTAAAGGACAATAAGTACACAATTGTAGCAGATCTTTTTTAATTATTCAAGGATCTATTTAAAGGTTTAGATCCCTATAAGCAGCTAGAAAACTTTTCTTTAAATCTGAAAGCTATCTGATCGTGAAAATGTTTATCAGAAGTAGATTTCCTCATGTACAGAGCTTTGTAATACAATGATTTACTGTGGAAGCAAAAATAAATCATGTTCGTTTAGTGTTCTCTGGATCCAAAAGCTTAAACTCTTTAGAGAGCTGATGTTGCTGACTTTTGTGTATTTGAGACAAAACCGTTCTCATACGTCTTGAGTACTGGAAGATTCACAAGCAGAAATTGAGATATAATAGTATATGGATAGTGGGTGAGGTATTGAATAAGTAAGCTACGGCTTCAATTTTGGGTTTTTTCTGTTCTCTGCTTTCATGTATACTACAGCATGTTAGCTGCTTGCAAGACTGCTGAAGAAGTGACACAAATATCACAGGAAGGACAGAGAATGTTTGAGAAACTTGAGAAGTCCACAAAGCCTGTTGTGGCTGCCATCAGTGGATCCTGCTTGGGAGGAGGACTTGAGGTACACAGTTATCCAGTCATTGAGGCTCTCTCTAGCTCATTGATGGGATTCACCAGCCATAAACCCTTAGTCAGCTGTGTTGTAAGAAAAGTTCTTAAAGTAGATTGAACTTTCTTTTTAGTTATCAAGCATCTAGTTAGGTTTTAATCCTTATTCTTCGTGGCACAGAGGAAGTGAACTCAAGTGTGATGTTTTCATCTGTAAACAGAAGATTTGAACTGGAGTTCTGCAGTCCCTTTAAGTCTAAAAACCTGGTTCAAGTTTGCAGGGCAAAGCTTTAGGAATATGATTCATACTCGAGCAACTTAAGGCTAGTTGAAAAACACAAAGTATAATATATGTTCAAGTGCTTTGTGAGTAGTAAGGATGATAAGTAATAAGAGATTTGAGAGAAGGGAGGCTTATTAGATTGGAGTATGTAGGAAAGAATGTACAGAGCTTTGTAATACAATGATTTACTGTAGAAGCAAAAATAAATCATGTGTCATGTTTGTTTAGTGTTCTCTGGATCCAAAAGCTTCAACTCTATATATAGAGAGCTGATGTTGCTGACTTTTGTGTGTTTGAGACAAAACCGTTCTCATACTTCTTGAGTATTGGAAGATTCACAAACAGACATTGAGATATAATAGAAAATCACATTTATTGAGCATTTATCACACTGGGTTCTGTGATAGTTACTTTCATATAGATATATAGATATACAGATATATTAAGGAAATTTGTGCCTGGTCTTAAAAGGTGGGCAGGATTTGACTGCCCAGAAAATAGTGAGAAAAAAGTATTCCCCTTGTGGCATCATGCTGTGAGCAAAGTTTAAGGCTCTGTAAGTGGACCTGCTTGATTGGAAAGGAGAGTCTCTGTAGGGTACAGAGCTAGGGCAGGCTGTGTGTGCATTTTCCTATTGAGAGTTTCAGTAGCTTTCAGCAGATTTATAAGGAGATATGCAACCCACAAAAGAGGTTAACTAATTAGAGAAGTGTGAATGTAAACGTAACTTGTAGAAAACATCAAACACCAACATAGGGCTTTTCCATTTTTCTGTGGGCCATTCCATTACAAGTAATTATCAGACCATCAAGGAACTTAAGGTGTTGTAAAGTTATATTTCCTAATATTTTTCTTTTTTTTTCTTTTTAAGCTTGCCATTTCATGCCAGTACAGAATAGCAACAAAAGATAGAAAAACAGTATTAGGTGCCCCTGAAGTATTGCTGGGGATCTTACCAGGAGCTGGAGGCACACAGAGGTTACCCAAAATGGTGAGTTTAGACTCCCCTGAAGAACTTTAGAATCTTGGTATATCTTATGCTCCTTTAGACCTATTTCCTCCTGTGTAAAATGCATAGCATGGGTATTCCTTGTAGAATTCAGAAATCAAATCAAATCAGAGTATAGAAAATCAATGGCAAATTTTCACTCCTGGTATTTATTTTTCAATGCCACTTCTTATTTTTTCAATTCTTTGTTCAAAATTGTTGATCATGTCTTGTTTTTAGAGCTTATAGTTTCTTTTCTGCACAGTACCATCTAATCAGATTATCAAATCTTCGGGTCACATTTCATGGTAAATGTAGAGACAGACCTTTCTTGTTTGATGGATGACCTCATTGCTGTGTGTCACAGAACCAAAAGAGGTCCGTTGGGTGTTTGAATTCTTGAGGAGAAGGGATGACAGTTAGACGTGAACACTGCAGAGCAATCTTAATCATCAGACTTAGGGGCCCGCTGAACCTCGTGGCTTTGGCCTTATAGATTCTTCCATGGGAACAAGGCTCAGCAGAAATACTCTTTGGAGAAAAATTGATAGAAGTGAGCACAGAAAATAGGAAGGTTTGTAATGTGGGTTTTCTGATAATAAATAGTGTAGATTCCTTCCTAGGAATTGTCAAGAAGATTTATTGAAAGAACAAATAAGCCTGTTTGTTTGCAGAAAGTATTTGCTGAGTTTGTTTTGTTTTGTTACACAACTGTAATTTGGTTGTTGCTAGAAGCCATTCTTCTAGTATCCTACCGAATGATGCTTTGTGTTCTATTTTTGTTAAGACTAAAGTTTTTTTTAAAGACATTGTCAGACCTATCAGGTTTCTTGTTCTCCACAGGCTCTAACTTAAAAATTAAAAGTACTGTATAAATGAAGAACAGAAACTCAGAATGATTATAAATGCCCAATTTTAAGAAATAAATTATTTCTCCATCTTACGAATCCTGTAAGACATAAATTCTACATATTAAATTAAAGAAGTGATATGAAGATATTTAAAACTTCATGTATGAAAACCTTAGCTAGAGGTTTCTAATTCCAAAACTTACCTAAATGGGTATCAGTATATAAAATTTAACTGATAGGTAAATAGCATAAAAATATAGCTTGACTTTTCTCATTTTAATATTTATTTTCCTCATTTGCATGATCGTTACTCTGGTATTTTTCTCCTTTAACCCTTGCTTGCGTGCTAGGTGGGTGTGCCTGCCGCTTTTGACATGATGCTGACGGGAAGAAACATTCGTGCAGACAGAGCAAAGAAAATGGGACTCGTTGACCAATTGGTGGAGCCCCTGGGTAGGTGTTAGTATTCCTTATAAAGTGATTTCTTTTCTTCAAGAGCTGATCTACTGCATATTAATTAGAGTGAAACAAAGTTAAGAAATGAGTCATGATTCCAAAAAATGAAGTTTTCTAAATAGCTAACATTACACCTAATTTCTCTTTTACTTTATTCGTAATTTGAACATCAGGAGTACAAAATTGAATCAAGTCATTATTTTTGGTTCTTAAATTACTGTGTCATTATTCATACTAAACTTTAGTTTTTTGTGTCTAACAAACACGTATGAAATAACCAACCTGAGAATATAAAAAATTGACATCTAAGGTGCTGCCCCCAAACACACTCTGAAGGAACTAGATTGGGTGTTCATTGCTCTCTTATCTCTCCGCCCACCCCACCTCTCCGCCCCAGGTCGAGAACCAGGTTGTTGGCCTTTCTGCCACCTTAGCACCTGAACACCGGGCTGTGCCTTTTTCTCATTTCTTAAAATGGAAGCTTAGATAGTTGATTTTAGGCCTTTTTTGTTTGTTGGTTTGTTTTTTTAAGAGGAAGGAAACACACAAGAACGAGAGCAAGTACACAGGCAGTAAGGGAGAGGGAGAGAGAGAGAAGGAAGAAGCATTTACTATTTACTCATTAGCTCATTTTTGGTCATTCCTCCACGTCACGTCACCCCTGGCCCCAACACATGAACCCAGTTGTTTGGACTTCATGCAGGCTACACCACAGCCACAGACTTGACACCTGAGCCAGCAGCGTGCAACCTTTCATTTCTAACATAAGCATTAAAAACTTTAAATTTCAGCATTCTCTGGTGGCTTAGCAGTTAAGACTATGGCTTCTAATACAGCCCATGTACATCCCAAGGACCCAGGACCAGGGGTAACAACCAAGATGAATAACTAAATAAAAATAAATAAAATACTTCTGCCTCTCTCTCCCTGACTGCTCGCCTTCACTCCTCCCTGCGTCTTTCTTTAAAAAAAAAACTATAAATTTCCCTTTTAGCATGGCTTTATCTGCATATTATAATAGTTTTTACTTGCATGGAGGTCAAATATTTTCAGATTTCTCTTGTGATTTCTTTTACCCTTGTGTAGTTTAGAAGCATGATGTTTAATTTTCAAATATTTGGGGATATTCCAAATATCTTTCTCTTATTTCTCGTCCAACTCTGTAGTAGTCGGAGTACAGTTCATCCTCATTGCAGATTCCATGTCTGCAAATTGATTGCTCTCTAAAATGTGTTGTAACCACAAAAATAACATTGACAGTGCTTTCTCAGTTAGTCATAGACGCATACAGAGCAGCAGATTTCGGGTCACCCAACAAGCCGCTGAACTGCACAAGTCCATGGGTTTTCTCTGTCAATACAGTTGTTCCTCCACAGCCGCGGCTCAGTAGCAGGCGGGTCACCCAACCGGCACCCAAGGTCTTTCGTGTCTTCAAATGCGGAACACACAGAGGGTGGACTCTAAAGGACTTGAGTAGCTAAGGATTTGGGTATCCTCAGGTGGTCCTGAAGTTAAGTCCTCCTAAAACTAAGGGATGACTCTAAGTAAGGTTTTGAGGTACCAGAATTTTTATATGGATATTCAACTTTTCGGGGCTTGTTGCACTTAATCCCCACATTGTTCAGGAGTTAAGAATTATGTGGCCACATCTTTTTGGAATCATGGTTTGGTCAGCTGCCTTCAACCAGCACAGTCCACATACATCCCAAGGACCCCTGGTTGCATCCCAGGGCTGGGGAAAAACAACCAAGATAAACAATTAAATAAAAAATAAAGTGCTTCATCCTTCTCTTTCTTCCTGCTGCCTGCCTCCATTCACCTTCATTCCTACCTGTACCTTTCCCTTTAGAGAGAGAGAGAGAGAAACAAAATAAGGTAAATTCTTAAGGGAAAGGTTAATTGCCTATTTCTTATGGGTTCCCTTCCTGTTGGGATTTTGTTTTCTAAGTACCATAAGACTGCACAAAGATTGCCTTTTCAACCCCAGTCACCTCCTCTGCACATATGACTCTTCCAGGCTTTTGATTGAGTACCTGGTGTCTATTTTCATAGCCCCAGAAAGTCTACTCTGTGGACCTATTTTGAATCTAGCGCTACAGTCTCCTTCTTCAAAGAGATTCACTATCTGGTAATTGCCTTGAGTGAGAAATAAAGTTACATCTATTTTTGGCATTCTCATTCTCTCTTTCACACCCAGTCTCTCCAGCCGTCTATACTCTTAGAATTCCGCAAATATTACCTGAGAAAAACTAGCTTTGCATTTGGTTTCTTCCGGCTTATCTGTTGTATGTGACCACCGGAGGTCCGTTCATTTCACTTTTCCCCAATAGCATTAAGCATTAAGACATCTTCAGCCCTTGTCCAAAAGTATCACATACCCCCAGAAAAAGAAATGTCCACTAATCCTAAATTCACCTGGGACAGACTCTTCTCTCTCTGGAATTTTGGTTCATTTAGTCCTCCTTGCTTCAACTACTTTCCAATTTATTTACAACTGTGAATTTGCATCTTAATAATTTTTTTCCACTTTCCTAGCAGAACTTATGAAACATACTACATCCTATTCAGATGTTGGAAGCATGGCTGATAGTTTTAAGACCTTGTTTTCTACCTAGAAAGCACTGTTCTTGCCCCTTTGCTCAGTTGTTACTTCTCTCTGAATCCACAGCCCAGGCCTATGCCTCCTACTAATCTCTAGACTGAAATGGAAAGCTCAACTGAAACTTGGTGCTAGACCTCTTGGCTCTGGCTTACCTAGGTTTGACAGTCTGGGACTGAGCTAAGCCTGATGCACATTCCAGTTTGTTGTGTTCACTGTTACAGGACCAGGACTAAAACCTCCAGAGGAACGAACAATTGAATACCTAGAAGAAGTTGCAGTTACTTTTGCCAAAGGACTAGCTGATAAGAAAATCTCTCCAAAGAGAGACAAAGGATTGATAGAAAGTGAGTGTCATTAAAGGACTGGGGCAAAGCTTCTTCACAGAGTTTAATTTTCTTTGCTATAAATGTGAAATGAAGAATAGGTAATGTGTTATTTACTCTAAGCATAAAGTCAACCTTAAGGGGCCAACAAATCTGCTCTAGGGTCAAGTCCTGAACCTTATACTGCTTAGTTATAGCTGTCTTCCCCTCCTGCCCTGTGTCTCAAACCCGGGTCCACGCCTTTCATCGTCCACACCTCAGCCACCAGAGCTACAGAGGGTCACTAACTTTTTAAACTTTCAATTGGAAATGTTTAAACATTAATGCAAAGTAGAGTAGTATAATAAACACTCCCATACAGTACTCAGCTTTAGCATTTTAAGCTATTAAGTCTTGAGAGGTTCTTGAGAAGTTCTAGATTTTATGTCAGAATAAAACAGTTCTTTTTGATAAAAGAGCATTTTTATAGAATTTACAAAACAAATTAACTCGTTTTTCCAGTAAGTAGCTAAAAACATTTTGCCTTACAGAGTTGACATCATACGCCATGAGTATTCCGTTTGTCAGGCAACAGATTTACAAAAAAGTGGAAGAAACAGTCCAAAAGCAGACCAAGGGCCTTTATCCTGCACCTCTGAAAATAATTGATGTGAGTCTTTGCCCCATGCACCTGCATTTCTCCTATTTCCTCCCTTTGTATTGAACAGTGTTCTTTATTCTATTCTAGACCATGTCTGCCAGCACTAAAGGCCTTAGTTCTGCTATTACAACACTTACCAAATAAATAAGGGCGTCACAAACTATGAGGATTCATATAAAGTGATATCTGTGGGGATAATTAGTGCCAGGAATACATATTAATAGATGAGTTTAACACTGACAGTTATCAACCAGGAACGAAATCTACATTATATCATCACAGCAAGGTCAGCAAAATATTGGGCCTTAATTAAGAGGAAGTTGAAACAAAATTGATACACGTACAGCAAATCTCACTTAACATCATCAATAGGTTCTTGAAAATTGTGATTTTAAGTGAAATAATATATAGTAAAAGCCAATCCTTAAATAAAGTTGGGCCAGGATTTTTTTTCCTCATCAACATTATAACTAAACATTAACTAGTATTATTCAAGGACCTGCTATATTCTACTCTTAGTCCAAACCATTGTCAGTACCTCAGGTATTTCATTGACTGTCCAGTGTCATAATGATAAAAAGGATCAAGAAGGATTATTAGAGTGACTACAGGGTTGAAGAAACTTGTTTGAAAGTAGACTTTCAAACTTAGAACTTCAGTCTAGACAGCCCAAAATTAAGAAAGTATATAATCAAAGAGTTCAAAATTGGAGAATAAGTCAAATATATTTGGAGCAGAAGATACCAAAGTACATTTAAAAAGTGTGATTCCCCTCCCTCTACTCATCTAACAGTCTTGCTGGGGACATTAGCCATTGCACGTGGTAAGGCAGGCAACAGCACAAGGGGCGTTGTAAGGCGGCATGGATTAAAGCCAGTCAGCCGGGACAGAGGAAAATTGCTAATGCCCAGAGGAAGGAGCATCACTGTAGGCCAGTGTAATCAGGACGAGCCTCATGGAATTTGACCTGAGCCCTGTAAAATGGGTAAAGAGTAGATGAAGAGAAAATTGTGCCAGCTAGCATGAGTATTTTGAGCAATTTCCAGAAGCTGGAAAGCATGAGGCTTTTCAAGGAGCATTTAATCTGAGATCAGTTTTTCTAGGAGGATGAAGTGTCTGCAGAAAGGCAGATTGAAGCAGTATTTTAGAAAATTCTCAATAATGAATTGAGAAATTTGACCTTTGTCTCTAATAGATCACAGAGAATCATTTTCATGGTAGTAACTAAAACTGGATTAGAAACAGACAAAGTGGAGCAATGAAATAGAAAGCAGTTTTGGTTGTTTGGACTTAAATTTTTAATAAGACCCTGAGATGCATAGAAATCCCAACAAGTGCTTTGTATGTTCTTAGGTAGTGAAGTCTGGACTCGAACAAGGGAATGATGTGGGCTATCTCTCTGAATCTCAGGTAAGTTAATTCCTTTCAAGTTTTTATTATGTAGGGGAAACTGAGGTCTAAAATCATATAAAGTTGAAAAAAGATAAAGTATCCAAAGACTAGTAAAACAGTGTTTTCTCCCAATGGTTGTCATTTCTTAGGATGAATTTCAGTGAGCATGTCGGTGCTAATAAGAAAACACTGGTATCTGCAATATTTGAACCTTGCAGAGGGTATATAACTAGAAAGAGCTTATAGTCCTTTATATAGATTTAGAATCCTTTCAGTGGGAATCAGTTAGATGTTTTTATTTTGTAGCGGGCTAGTTTTGCTGTAGTAAGTGAACATATTAATAGGAAAATCTGTTTCTTAGGTGTTAGAACCTAAAAAAAAACCAAAAAAACTGAAGTCCAACCTCTTTGGTGAGGTAGAAAATGAAAGGAAATGTTTTGTACCCACTAAAAGAAGACAAAGGAGTGTGTGAACCAGTCTCACCCCTTCTGCTTTTCTAATGAGTTGGTAGTGGTGTTGATTTACATGGCGTGGGTTGTTTTAAAGTTTTAAAGAATCATTGAAGAATGGTTACTTGTTGATAATAGGACAAAAGCTGCTATCTGAAGAGCTCAGGACAAGTTCAAGAGAAAGCACTTCTTTTACCGGATTGCTTAGTGGAGTGCACCTCTGATTTATTTTCTATCATAACCAGGTATACACATGCATGTGTGCAGAAAGCCTGGAGCATGTTTCCTGAATCAGTAATTGTCCTCACTGTGTGGGTTACACTAAATTCCTGGCCCTGTGGCGGCAGATAGAGCTCTACCCACAGTTCAGAAAGTACTGGTTTGTTAAACAGGAACTGCTGTGTCAAGATGAGTAGAGCGTTGTTTCGTGTTCCATTAGGACATAAAAGCAACTTTATTAGAATTTCCTACTTTGAATGCAATTTGCAGCCATATAATTACCAGTAAATTCTAGTAATAGTGATAATAATAATAGCTAGTATCAAGTGCCTGGTTTTCTACTGTTGCTCTCATTTATTCCCACAATACTTTAAATTTATGTTTTTCCCATTTTAAGAAGGAAAAAAGCTTCACAACTGGGAAATGGCAGAGTCAGGATTAAAATCTCTTTCTGTTGAACTCAGACATTGTTTTAAATTTATTTTTTATTGTAGAAATTATTCTGCACATTAAAATAGTTTCCTATGTGTAGGTTGCCCATTTCTTAGATACATTTCAACGCACTCTGCCCTCCACTACGTCACCAAGTCTTCTTCCCCGTTGTCCAGTGGGCTCCGCCACCGTTTGCCTCCTCCCGCCCCATTCCTTTTGGTAACTCAGTCCCGTTGCAAGTGTCAAACTCAGAATTTTAACTTCGTGCTCCCAACCACTAAGTTGAAACTTGTGCTCCATAAGCACTGAGTCTGGAAGTAGTGGGTGTCTTGGGGGTCAGACTGCCTGGCTTCCAGCTCTGTTGCTGCCACTGTGAGTAAGCTTGTGGAATTTCCCTGAGCCTCCTCTTCCCAATCTTAAAAATGAAATTAGTTGAGATCATTATGAAGGTACATTTTGGTGCAGAGACACTAATCTGTGGTGGGGGGGGAAGTTACAATATCTGGTGTAGAGAGTCTGAGAGTTCTTTCATTTCCAAAACCATTTTCAAAACAAGTTGCAAAGTGTTGCGATGGAAAGAGCAGAGAAAAGACAACGTCAGCAGGAGAAAGACTTCTGCAGCGCTGGGACACTGAGACCGGGGCTCCCTCCGCTCTGCAGAGAATGGCACAGAGGGATCCACGTCACTAAGCCTGTGACACTCTACCATTTCTTGTCCCCTTTACTTGTCAGAAATTTGGAGAGCTCGCAATGACCAAAGAAGCGAAAGCCTTGATGGGACTCTACCATGGTCAGGTCCTGTGCAAGAAGAATAAATTTGGAACCCCGCAGAAGGAGGTTAAGTAAGTTAAACTCTCCCCCGTAGGAGGCTTGCGTGACTTTCACCTGTGCTAGACTTGCTGCTGCTCCCTGACTGCCTGCAGAGCTGGAGTTACACCTTCAGTCTCACCTCAGCCTCCTCTGTTCTGCACATTAGACCCTATTCCTACCGAGAACTTTGTGGCTTTCAGCGTTCTGTCTGCTGTGTTTTCGCCAGACCTCTCTAAGGACTCCAGAGAGACGTTCTTGTCTTGCTAGTGGTGTCCCCTAGAGATCTGGGGTAGATCTCCTTTCCTAAAGCAAACACACACACAGCGCTGTGCAATACTCTTGTTTCTTCCTCTGATTTAAGGTTCCATCTCTGGGAGCTCACATTTCTTCTTCGTTAAAAAACCTAACATTTATTCTAATTATTCTAAAGGATTGTCCTTCTTTCAGCTTACACCTAAGCAGTTGAGAGTCTGCTTGCCTGTTTCATGTCTGTGCTCTTGAATAAGGCTTTCCAAGTGAGGCTGCCCAATTAGTTCTTCAGCATGTGTTACATTTAATAATGCCCCCAGTTTACCTTCCTGGTCAGTGGTTCTCAGCCTGAATAGTGTTGCTCCCTAGGGGATACCTGGCACTAGCATGATATGTTTTTAGTTATCACTACTAGGGACAGAAAGATGCCATGAGCTAGAGTGCAGGGATGCTGCTAAGCATTCTTCAGGGCACAGGACCGCCCCCCAACAGAGTTATCCCATCCAGAATGTCAGTAGTACCAAGGCTGAGAAACACTGTTCTAGCTGAATTCCTTCGAGGGATTTAAAGACGCCGTTACTACTATCTTTTCCATCCCTTCGTGCTTAATGAGATAGCAGTCCAAAGTGGAAGATGAAATAGATGAGAAGTCTGGGTAAGACAGATAAAAATTCTAGCTATAAGGACTGGTTTCCAAATAGAATATGAAATAGAACTACTTCTCTAAGAATCATTCATCCCATATAACACTGACAGTGTCTTACGTTAGTGAGATGGTTAAGATAAATTACTTTTACGTTACACATTCTACAAAAATCAAACAGATTAATAAGGAAAACAAAGCCATCCATTCCCATAAAAACATAATAGACAGCAGATTTCTATTTCTAATTATGTAAGAAGTACACTTCATTGTAACAGAAAGAAAGGAAGCAAGAGAGAAAAATGTTTAAAAGGAGTCCCACAAAATCACAAAGCTGTAAGCTATACCAATTCCTATTCCTATACCCCATCACCCTTTAATTTTCATCACTTCACCTACCAAAAAAAAATCCTGTCAATTAAGGAGACTTCATTTTTCAATAGAAGAGGATACCTTTTTTTTTTTAAGTAAAGGTGCAGGCAGTAATGAAGACAATTAGGCAAGCAGGCAGGAAGAGAGAGGAGGAAGTATTTCATTTCTTTTTATTTCAGTTGTTCATCTTGGTTGTGAACCCAGGTCCTCGGCATGTATGTGCACTGAGCTCTGCCAGAGGTGGTGGACCCAACTGCTACTCCAACAGGGTGCGTCTGAAGAGGGTGCTCTTAAATTAAGAAAACCTAATTAACCACTCCAGACTCCTTCTTGTGTCTATAGACAACTCTTACTGTTGTATGCAGATAATACAGAATACCATAAAAATGATAGGCCCCATCCATATGAAACTCATGTAAGGAAGAAACAGGAAAATGAGGCTCAAAATACTGAAGCTTATAAAATGCTCCAACCAAAACCCAAAAACTGGTGCAAAAGAAAACTCTAACAGAACACTTCCAAACTGGAATTAAATATCCTTAAGTAAGTAAATAAGATAAAAATCACTGTGAATCAAAAACTCAGAACAAAATGATCAGAAAAACAAGCCATAAGAGTTGACCTAACTTGGTTAATAAATGAAAGGGTAACATCTTCTTAGAAATAAAGGGTAGATTATAAGGGACCCAAGGCAGCATAGCTTAAACTGAAAACCTAACAAATTACAGAAAATTCTTACCTAATGGCATTGATAGATTCTTGGAAATTTCCACTTCAAGCAAAGTAACATATGGTGAGAGCAGGCTCTCCAGTGCTCTCTTGCTGGTGTCGGCTGGGTTTCCACAGCAGCAGAAAATGAAGTACTAGCTGATAGTGTTTGTGACAGTGAATGTTATTAATATATAAGGAATCCTATAACTTGTTTTTTCCCAGTGATACAACTTGGAAACTGGTTTTGGTGCTTATCAGTTATCTCATTCCTTTAAATCTTGTTGGATTGACAGCTCTTTCCAATTTTTCATTATTATAAGCATTGTGTGACTCTTCAGCACTGCATGTCATCTTGTACATAAGTTTATTTCTCCACAGTAGATAATGAGAAGCAGAATTACTGGGTCTTAGAGTATGCAGTTTTTGATTTGAATAAATTTGCTCTACAAAGTATAATTCATCAGCCATGCATGGAAGAACCAAATTTTGAACATTGTCATTGATACATTTTTTTTTTTTTTTTACATGAAAGCTTGGAAAGGTATAGTAGTCATGAAGGCAAATTAAGCAGGCAGATAGGAAGCAAGAGGAAGAGGAAACATCTTTATTTTATTTGTACTGAGTTGTTCACACTAGTGCTTTCCCCCCAGGACCCCAGACTCCACCCCAGGGGTCTGTGGCCTGCTCCTCTGGGGGCAAGTGACTCAACTGCTGCTCCACCAGGGCCTGCCATCATTGATACTTTTTTAATTTTTGCCAATCAAATAGGGAGAAAAAAGCTAATTTTAATTTGCATTTGCCAGATCGTTAGGGAAGATTAAGCCTTTTTATTGACTTCTTTTGTGAATTACTTTATATCCACTGCCCATATTTTATTGGGTTGTCTTTTTTAATTAACATATGCATTTTTCATATTTCCCCAGTAATAGGCCTTGCCTACTTGCCAAACAGATCTTTTTCATTTTGATATAATAGATGAAATGTATCAATATGTTCCAGACCCTATTCTTTAAATTTCTCTGTGCTTTTTTCTCATTGTTCTCCAGTTACTTAACACTCACCATGTAAATATCTGTATTCTTACAAAACTGCTTTTGAAGGTGCTCCTGACACACCCGAAGGCTCAGGCACTGTGCCAGCCGCTGGGATGTAGAACCTGTCAAGCCGGGGGACCTGGATTTGAGACCCTGGGACTAGAAGGAACAACCAAAACAAATAAAAGTCCTTCCTTCCTCCCTCCCCTCCCCTTTCCTCTCTTCTTCTCTCCTCCCTCCCTTCCCCTCTCTCTGTCCCTCCCTAAAAGGAAAGAGAGATACTTCTAGAACTTGAAATTATAGTCAAAGTTGATAGGAATGAAACTTTATGGCCTATCCTGTGGCCAGTTTCGTGCACCTTGGTGTAGTCCACATACATCCCAGTGTCCCCTGTTCAAGACCCCTGGGCTAGGGGGAGATAACCAATGCAAAAACTAAATAAAATAAATGAGGTGCTTCTTCTTCCTCTCTTCCTACCTACCTACTTAACTTTCATTCCTGCCTGCAATTTAAAAAAAGAAAAAGAAAAGAAATTTTATTCCACCATAAAACTAATTTAGGTCTACAGTGATATAAACAAGCTTCTTTTGTTAAGGAAATCATTCTGAAAAAAAATTGTTATTTACTATGGGAATACGGCACTTTTCTATAGTTCCAGAGCTATGGAAAACTGAAAAGAATAATCAGATATGCTTTCTGGCCCTCAAAACACTTAGGATATAATTGAGGAGACAAAAATAATGTACACAAAACCATTCCAGAATACTGTGGGGTAAGGCAACTGTTCCAGACGCATCCAAGAGGAATCGGGGTGGAAAAGGCAGATATGTGTGCGTATGGAGCCAATACCTCCCCAGGTCAAAGACATCCGAAGACTTAAACTACTTCAAGTAAGGGGTAAAAGGCACAGATTTCAGGAGAAATGAAAGATGACTGGAAAATGGTAACATCACTAACAAATAAGTATAGAAGAGAAGAGAGTTTAGTCTCTGGACCTGTTACTGCCAGTTGACTTTTTTTGTTTGTTTTTACACATTAAACTAAACTCACATGTAAATGTTCCCCATCCCTCATATATATGTCAACACACTGTCAACCAGATCACCACATGTTCTTTGCCATTGTCCAGCGGGCTCTGCCACCATTCCTCCCCATCTCTCCCCGGGGCTCCCATCCCATTCCTATTGGTCACCTCAGTTTTGTTGCAGCTGTCCAGGTGCCAGTTGACTTTTGTTTGGAAGACAAAAGTGTACATGTTTGACTTAAGCCTGAACTGGTTGTTTTGTCTTCAGTCATCTCCAGGCATGATTACAAGTCAATATATTTCTTTTTGAGTAGACAAATTCTTTAGACCTAATGGATCTTTGCATTTAGCTTTGAAAATCAGTCATTTATTAAAGGTGTTTTCAAACAGATAAAAATATTTTGAAATGCCCTATCGTTATGGCTGCTTTAGTTGGTTTAGTGGGTGTTAACTTGGTCAGGCTCCCTCTTTTACCAAAATAATTGTTTACCAAAGATCATTTCATCCTGTGCTTTCAGAAACCTAGCCATTCTTGGCGCAGGTCTGATGGGAGCCGGCATTGCCCAAGTCTCGGTGGATAAGGGCCTAAAGACAATACTTAAAGATGCGACACTACCTGGGTTGGGCCGAGGACAGCAACAAGTATTCAAAGGGTAAGCCTGCTCTCTGCCTGTGCCGGGATTCAAATGTGTTTGCTTGTTTTTGTTGTTTTGCCACCACAGGTTCATTTTTCCTAAACACGGTAAGTGCTAGACACTTCATAGTTAAGCCCCTTTCCTTTGATTTTGAGAAAAACTATTTCCTTTCTTTACTTCATTTTTGTATAGGTATTATAAACCATTAACATCACTGAAGTCTGTAGTCTTTGAATGCAGAAAAGAAAATTATTGGATATTTTTAAATGCCATTTGTTT
This sequence comes from Solenodon paradoxus, assembly GCA_004363575.1. Lineage (NCBI taxonomy): Eukaryota > Metazoa > Chordata > Mammalia > Eulipotyphla > Solenodontidae > Solenodon > Solenodon paradoxus. The sequence goes on from RJWH01000458.1 coordinate 161,016, forward strand.
TAACATTGGTATCAATTTAGAAATTGTTTGTGAATTTTGATAGGTTCCATTTAATTGCTGTGTTATTATAAAATATTGAAAAGCCCAACCCTGTCCTTGTAGAGAGACCTGAGGTTAGGATGTGAGGAGCTGATGTTAACCACACATTGCAGCCAGGGCTGGAATGGGAACTTCTGAACCTTGTGTTTCTTGACTGGCATTACTGTGGAAAAGGAGCTAACTCAAACTCACTTCAGGTTCCAGAATCTGCAGCAAATTGTGTCTCCATCTTACCTCTGAAAAAATAAAGGGGTATTATTCTCTTTGTCCACCGGTTCCCTTCAACCACTGCCTGTTTTACAGGAGGGAGAAATGGAGCAGTAGCTTAGCCAGTCTGGGATTGGTTTCAGTGCAGTTCAGTTCAGTTCCCTGCTCAATGGAACGGAAAAGCAGCTGCACTTACACTGTGTATGACTTTAACTGAGCATTTTTCCTTTAAGTAGCTTCTACAGCTTAACCCTCTTCTACAGAGAAGTTCAGATATTGTTACCATAATGCTCTCCAGGATGTAGCAAACTTAATCATGTTGGAGACTAAGATAAGATTAAAATAAAATAGCAAGAAGTCGTAATAAAAGATTCTGACTCCCCCCAAATGGCATGTGCTAGGTAATAGCATTGCCCACAAATTAGCATGCAAGCATCTTCAGAGCGTTTCATACCATCACCAAAGGCAAGACTGCTGCCCCAGCAGCACGTCCTCACCTCCGTCCCTTGGACCCAGCTGTCCCAAGTGTCCCTCTTTGCCTTGAAGGCCTCAGGCTCCACAAGTGCCAGTCACTGTGCTGCTGACTTGCAGCATACACGTTTCCTGCCTCGAGAATCATTCCACAAGGAAGTAGAATTAGAGCAACTAATAACATTTTAAACTCTGACACATATCTTGTTCACTGACTGCTGATGGTCAGCAGTTTAAACTCATATCTTTACAACTTTAATTGAATACTTACTTGAATTTATCCTGCGGCATTCACTTTTCTTTTGGTTAAGGAAATTTGTGAATGGGGTTTAGTTTCATTCTTCACTCAGAAAAGAACTCTCGGTCATTTATTTTGAAAGTGTGGTCAGAGTAAAACCTAAGAAAGCCTATTTTCCTTGGCAATAAAAAATAATCCATTAAACGTCTGTCACAAAAAGTCCTTTTTAGTTCTCTAGGAAAGAAGAAACCTTGAGTTAATATTTCATGTAATCAATCAATGCTACAAGGTGTTGAATGGGAAGGGAGATTCAGAATATAAGAAATAATGTTTGGTCTCTGTCCTCGAGAAGATGGCAGTTACAGAAAAGCAAAATGACACGTGGGCAGGTGTAAATCTGTGTGGTCAAGGACACATGTCGACTGTTCCCTTGCCATAGGTAAAGGTAACCAGAGCTGCTCTTGCTTTTTGCCATTCTAGTCTTTATGTTTGTCCTCCTTGGCAAATTCAGCTGTCAAATCAGTGATAGTTTTGGTAAGGTGGACATCTAGAGGACCTTGTCATAGAAAGAATGTGGTCTTGAGGGGCAGCCTGTCTTTGAATCCTACTTCCCTCCCTTAACTAGTTATTTGACTATGAACCCGTCAGCCTCTGTGAGTAACTCGGCTTACTGTAAACGGGAGGAATATAACTACATCACAGTAAAAAACACACAACACTCACTGACCAGCGTTCATTCAGCAAGTTCCCATCCTACCGTTCTGACTGAGGATGTATTTTTTTCCAGATTGAATGATAAAGTAAAGAAGAAAACCATAACATCATTTGAAAGGGACTCCATTTTTAGCAACTTGATGGGGCAGCTCGATTACCAAGGTTTTGAAAAGGCCGACATGGTGATTGAAGCTGTTTTTGAGGACCTTAATCTTAAGCACAAAGTGCTGAAGGAAGTAGAAGCGGTAAGAAGGGAGCCTGGTGCATCTGAACCCTTATGAGCTACATAGAACTTGGCTGGCGGTCTGCTTCCCAGCAACACACTTCGTAAAATGATGAGGCCCGCACGTTACACCTGATGGCTGGCCGTCTTTTCAGTGTCACTGATAGTGTTGTATTCATCTAACTACTGAGACGGAAATCTGGGTTAGGATTAGGTGGCCTCATGATGGTCCCAGCACCACACTGAATGGGGAAGAGAAGAAGGCCGACACATTTCTCAGCACGGAAGTCGTGGCTGATCACACATGTCTGGGAAAAGGTGCTGTCTGAGCAGTTCTGAGTGGGAGGGTGGGCTGGGCCCAGGTGTCTCTCTAGCTTTCCTTTAGATTCTAGTCATCTCCCGGGCCTGCATGACACATTCTTAAATGCTGTCCCCCTGCAGGCGATTCCAGATCACTGTATATTTGCCAGTAATACCTCTGCTCTGCCAATCAGTGGGATTGCTGCTGTCAGCAAAAGACCTGAGAAGGTAAGTTCTGAATAGAGGAAAACCCTGAAATGCTTCACTGCGTCAGGCTTAAAACACAGGCAGGACTGGTGTGGATTATCAGGTCGGTGGGGTGATGGTGTGTTTTCAAACTGGAAGTACCAAGCAAGTACCATGACCAGTGTGCGATGCACAGTAAGTGAAGAATGACACATATATCCTTTTATTGGTGATTTGTATCCCTAGTGGGTATTGTTTTTCAGGTGCTGACTATAAAACCCATCTCTTTTTGTTTTCTTTTTAAAGGAAAGGTGCAGGCAGGAATGAAGGCGAGTAGGCAGGAAGAGAGAAGCATTTTATTTTATTTTTATCTGTTTAGTTATTCATACTGATTGTTTCCTCCCAAGCCTAGTACCTGCACCCGGGGGTATGTGGCCTGTGCACCTTTGGAAGCAATTGACCTAACTGCTGCTCCACCAGGTCGTGCCCCATCTTTATTACAATGAGCTATGAAAGATAGGCCCTGGAGCGCCCTGGTGGCCTAGTAATTTAGTCCACCTCAGCATAGTCCACATACATCCCTCAGTTACATTTCAAAAACCAGGGCCCAGGAAACAACCAAGGTGTGCAACTAAATTCAATTAAATTAAATGCTTCTTCCTCCTCTCTTCCTGCCTGGCTGCTTGCCTTCATTCCTGCCGTCACCTTTCCTTTGAAAAACAAAAAAAGAAAGGAAAACAGATATACCCTAACATAGGCAGGGACACACCAGAACAGCACCGTGATCATAGGGCAGGCTCTGGTGACTGCTGGACAGGTTGGTCCCGCTGCTGATCAGGCATGGAATATTAGGGTGTAGTCTGTGTACTTTGGATTCATTTAGATCTTCAACTTAAGATGTGAGACGAGTGGGGATAGGAGCATTCTCGGTGAGTATCTGGAATGCTGCCTAGAAATTTATCTCTGGCTTCTGGTATCTACTAGAGTTGAGTAAGAGAGGGAAGTGAAATTATTCAAGGAAAAATAAAACCCCTCACTTCTCTGGAGGAAGCCAGTTAGCCTTAACTAAGCAGAACCAACCAAAGGCAGGCCAGAAATACAGACGCCCTGTATGCAGCTGGAAGTGTTAGAACAAGGTTCAGGTACTAAAGCAAGTCTGTTTATTTCTGTATGAGTCGCTGCTGTCATAGGGTGACTTGGTTTCCTAGCAGCAGATTGGAAGGCATGTGTCCTAGCCCCCGGTGTTTGGGTAACTGTCACCACCTGCTCACCTTATGCCATTCATACTGAAGTAAGGCCACGGGGGCACAAACAGGATGACAGTCACCTCGGTTTGTGGGACCAAAGCCTTCTGTGCTGCTGCCACCAGAGTCCCAGCAACCCTGGACACGTCCTTGCCTTTGACACGTCTTTCCTGAGTGATGTGAATGAATTTCACGTGGGGGTAGTGATTATGTGGGCATATATACTGTTGTCAAAGTTCATCAGATGACCTGTGCTGGTGGCTCAGGCGTTAAGTCTGTGGTTCCACATTAAAGCCAAGGACCCTAGTTCACATGCCAGGACCCAGGGGAGCAACGCAGATAAACAACTCAGTAAGTCTGTAAACCCTTTTCCCCCTCTTCCTTCCTGCCTGCTTGCCTTCATAACTGCCTGCTTCCTTCCTCCTTTTTTAAAAAGAATCATGTATTTGTGTATTTATTTATTTAGAGGAAGGAAATAGGCAGAAATGAAGGCAAGTAGGTAGGCCAGCACGAAGAGAGTGAAGGGAAAAACTTTATCCGTACACTTGGTAGTTCATGGTTGTTCACTGTCACCTGCCCCCAACACCAGCCCATCCGCAGGCCGCGAATCCAGGTCCTTGGGCTCTCTGTGGGCTGCACCATTCACAGCTGCAGACTTAACCACCGAGCCACCAGAGTGTGCCAACATCCTTCCTCTTAAAAAAAAATTCTTCAAGCTGACCACTTCAAGATCTCTGCATTTATTGTGTATACAGTGTATGTCAATGACAGCTAACTCCTTTTGCTCAGAAGTACTGATTCTGAGGATCCTCTCAGTATTTTAGACATAAGAAAAGCAGCTATTGGCGGAGTAGCAATTAGCTGAATTGCCTCCAAAGGAGTGCAGGCCACATACCCCTGAATTTGAGTCCTGGGTTCAGGGGGAAACAACCCCTGTGAACAACTATATGAAAATAAATTATAAGTGCTTCCTCCTCTCTCTTCCTGCTTGCAATGTCCCTTTAAAAAGAAGCAACTTTAGGATTGATAAGTTCCCATAACATGTAAGTGATCAGTGTATTACAAAATGGAAAGTGGGCAGACTTTGGAAACCTGTGATGGAATCTCACTCCGCCATTAACTGATCCTGAGCTACTAATTTAATCTCCAGATTTCTTCGCTCCTAGAGAATTTGACTTGTTCACAGAGTAGTAATGAAATGAAAGGAATAAATGATAAAAGCATTAGTCAATAAATGGGGGATATTATTATTAGCTTTAGCTTTAGCTCAAGTATGGGAGAGCAAAACTATAAACTAGGGCCTGTCCCAGTGAAATAGTGGTTGTGTCCACTGCCTCTGAAGGAGCACAGTCCACATGCATACCAAGGACCTGGGTTCACATCCCAGGTCAGGGTGGAGAACAACCAGTGTGAACAACTAAATAAATAAATAAAAATGCTTGTTCCTCCTTTCCTTTCCTGCCTAGCTGTCTATTTACCTTCATTCCTGCCTACACCTTTCTTTAAAAACAACAGCTAATAAATTACTTTTTTTTACAATGCAGTTGTGAAGACTAAATTGTAACGTTAATAGCTTAAAGAGGTGGTTAACTCATTAACTTCAGCATGTATCAGAATCACCTGGAGTGCCTGTGGAACACGGGTCTGGTCCCTGCCCAGAGCTCCCCGTGAGCAGGTCTGGAATGGCCCTGACACTCTGCAGTTGTAGCCCAGGCTGGCGCTGGCGTTGCTGGGCTAGTACTTCACTCGCAGTTTAAAGAGTCCTCGGGTGCACTTGAATGTTGAATAATGTTATGTAAACCCAATATCTCGCTGATAAGACCCATCTGCATAAAATCCAAATGCATCTTGACCAGTTGGCTTATTTACTAAGTGTTCTGCCTGCACCTCCCACCTCCCAGAAAGTGGAGCCTCCTAAAGCACCAGCATCGTTCATGGAGGAGGAACCGTCCTTTATCTTGCTCAGCAAATTGAACGGCCTTGAGCTGTGACTTTGGCAATGATTGTTGGTAGGATCACTTGCCCTTAGTGAAAAGCTCTAGAAGCAGGTGGAAGAGGAGGATTCAAATCAGCTCCCCTGAATGTAATGAACTCTTTATCAAAGAACCATAAAACCAAAACCACTTGAGCATCAAGCAGTATTTCTTTTCTTTCCTGTTTTTTTTGAAAGGAAAGATGCGGGCAGGAAGCGAGAGCAGGAAGAAGCACCTTTATTTCAGTTCGTTGTCACACTGGCTGCTCGCCCGGGACCAGGACCAGCACCCAGGGGTAAACGGCCTGTTTCTTCGGCCGTGACTGACCAGCCGCTGTCCTCCAGGGCATGCCTCGAGCAGCATTTCTGCACCACACTGCCTTGCTCTCCGCCGCTTTGCTAGCAGAAAAAGATTACCCGCAGCGTTCCTAACCCTCTGGCTCTGTTTCTGGCCAGGTGATCGGCATGCACTACTTCTCTCCTGTGGACAAAATGCAGCTGCTGGAGATTGTCACAACCGAAAAGACGTCTAAGGACACAACGGCTTCCGCTGTGGCAGTCGGTCTCAAGCAGGGGAAGGTCATCATTGTGGTCAAGGTAAGGAGCAGTGTGGGAAATGCTACCGGAACTTCTGCCTCGAGGCTGGTTTGTAACCCTGGGGCGCAGAGACCAGCTTTTACGTGGCGTCCCCGTGAGCGACTGCAGTACGGGCTGTCGTGTTAACTGTCTGCGCGGCAGGTCAGAGTGGGAGTTGGAGTGTGGCGGCTTCTCCCGGCCCTTCCAGGCGTTTCAGGAGACCAAATGTGTACTCTTGGATTCCAGCTAGACTATGCCCAGCTACAGCTTCCCCTGTGGTTTGACTTTAAGGATTCTCAGTTAGATGACAAATCACTTTGAACTTTGAAATGGCTTCTAGGGAAGGGAGATTGCTTTTGCTCAGTTAGTACCTACAAAAGGCAGGCCAATGAGCTTGTGCTCTTCCCTTGGCAGGACGGACCTGGCTTCTATACCACCAGGTGTCTCGCTCCCATGATGTCTGAGGTCATCAGAATTCTCCAGGTTGGTACTGTACTCAGAATGACTGCGGCACCTTCCACTTCTCAAACCAGCCCTCCGAGCTGAGAATGTCAAGATGAGGAACAAACTGTTTCCCAATACCCTAACTTCTGACTCTTCTCCAGAAGGCCCCTGTGTGCCTCTACCCCTTTCCACAGTTTTGGGAAGATCCTGCATTCAAATGACAGAATTCCAGTGCCACTCCCTTACCTTCCCCCAAGCGTCATTAGCAGAGCCTGCAGACGTGCTCACACTTCATTGTCACCTTTGAAGCAGGCACCATCTACATAGGGCTCCGTGGGTCTTCCTGCTGCTGCACCTGTTTCTGCCGCATGCAGACTCTTCCAGGGGCCACGCAGAGTCATTCACTGGCAGGAAAGGGGTGGGCCCCTCACTGGGCGCTTACCAGACACGATCACAGGGCCCTGCAGCACCGCTTCCTGGAAATGCCTCCTCTCAGGCCTGGGAAATGGCCCTGCCCGCTTTGGAAACTCCTCGAGATTCCCAACTGCTAACGAGGAGGAATGAGTAACTTGTTCGGCTCTTGGCTTCCTTCAAGTGCTGTCGGTTAGGGAGGGCTCCAGCTTTCCTCTGCAGCCCTGAACCTCTGTGTGCTTCCCTTAGGGCCACAGTCCCAACCCTGGGCCTGGCCAGGTGGCACCAGAGGAGAAGTGGGGGGCACAGATGAACTGAGGGCCCTGCTTTCTTCCCATTCAGGAAGGAGTTGACCCTAAGAAGCTGGATTCCCTGACCACAAGCTTCGGCTTTCCCGTGGGCGCTGCCACACTGGTGGATGAAGTTGGTGTGGACGTAGCGAAGCACGTCGCAGATGATCTGCGCAAAGCCTTTGGGGAGCGGTTCGAAGGCGGAAGCCTAGATCTGCTGAAGCAGATGGTGGCCAAGGGCTTCCTAGGTGCATCGCCGCGGAAACCACAACACACCATTAGGAACAAGGATGCTTGAGACCCGAGAGTCACAGAAGGCCCACATGGAAGCGTGTGTCCCCAAGCACGGTGCCCACTATTCTGAGGAATTTCAAAGTGATTCCAAGAGGCTGGCTTCAGGCTGCGCCTGTAAACTCTGTAAGAAGGCAGAGTGCTGACTACCTGAGGCTCTGTTGTCACCTGGCGCCAGTTTGGCAGACTGACAGGCATTTTCCCTGCCAAGGCCTGGAATACATCCGTGCTCCTGGAGGGGCCCTCTGCGTCCAGGCTCCCTGTGTGTCTGGACACCTGTGTGGTGACACCTCCACAGGCAGGGGGCGCTGATGAGGCCCCCGGCACAGTGACTTTCTTGGCAAAGTACAAGCAAAATCAGCACTAGGGCCTGGGCATCTGGGTCTGGTGGTCTCTCTGGCCATCAAAACCCATCCCAGTGGCTTTCCATCCACATACACAGATTTCCGAGCTCCAAAAAACACAGATCTTTTTCCCTGTTCCGCCAAACCCGAAATTCCTAGCGACAGTTATGCAAACTTAGGAAGAACAAAGAGAGGCTGGGGCTGCATAACAGATGAGCAGAGAAGATAACTTTCAGGCCAGGGTCTGAGAATCTTAACTCTCCCCTTTTCTTGTTTCTTTTAGGTCGCAAATCTGGAAAGGGCTTTTACATCTACCAGGAGGGTGTAAAGAATAAGAATTTGAACTTGGACATGGATAGTATTTTGGCAAGTCTGAAGGTGCCTCCTAAGCCAGAAGTGTGAGTTAATTTGAGTGGCTGCTGGGTGAAACATGTCTCTCCTCAACCCAGAGCTGCTCAGCCCCGCTCCCACCTCCTTTGTTCCCATCTGACCAGAAAGAACGCCCTGACACTGGCTCAGAGCCTCACACTTGGCCCTTCCACATGCCACCTCGTTCTCTGCCTGCACCAGGGTGAGGACACAGCTGAGCTTTGGGAAGACCCCTCCTGGGCCCTTCAGCTTCCGAGCCCTTCATCTCCGTTTGTAACTCCCAGCTCCTGGTGTCAAGAACTACTGTCTACTCTGTGCAGACCCTGTCGGGCTGCTCAGTTTCCAGTTAATTAGGGCAAACCCCTCTGCTGCCTTTTCCTGGGAAAGGCCATCTTCCCAGCTCCTTCCCTGCAATCAGACACGGGACTGCTGGCCCTCAGCCCCGCCGGCCCCTCGGCTCTCTTCCTCTACCTGAATGTCTGTCTCTGTTGGCAGCTCATCTGACGAAGACATCCAGTTCCGCCTGCTGACAAGATTCGTGAATGAGGCAGCCATGTGTCTGCAGGAGGGGATCTTGGCCACGCCTGCGGAGGGAGACATAGGCGCCGTCTTTGGGATCGGCTTCCCCCCTTGCCTTGGAGGTTGGTGCTGCACGTGGGGAGGGCAGCTCACTTCCTCCCAGGGCTCGGGTGCGGCCTCCTTCAACGAAGTCCCGTCTCTCCGCTTAGGGCCCTTCCGCTTTGTGGACCTGTACGGTGCTCAGAAGGTGGTGGACCGACTCAGGAAGTACGAGGCTGCCTATGGAAAGCAGTTCACCCCGTGCCAGCTGCTGGTCGACCATGCGAGCAGCCCGAGCAGGAAGTTTCACCCATGAGCAGGCCGCGCACTGACCCCAGCTGCCGGTGTGCTGGTTCTCCTGCAGTGACATCGGGTCTGTCGGCGACCCGGCAGGAACTGGCATTGGTGTGCCGTGGATCAAAGTGCCTTCAGCTTTAACCATCTCGCCCTCCTAGTGAAGTCTAGCTGTGAATTCGTGAATACTTCATGTTGGAAGGTGGAACCCCGAGGCCCAAATGGCAGCGTCTCTGGAGCCATCTCTGCCGCCTGTGCCCCCGGGAGGCCGTGTGGGCAGCAGTGGTGAATGCAGTCCCACACCCTGCCCAGTACGATAACAGTAAAACCAAACAGCCTCCCTGCCTGCTCTTTGTTGTCTGTCTGCCTTCTGATTTAACCCACTTCTGGCACGTCCCATGGCTTAGCTGCTTGGTTCCTGGTTCAAGACCTAGGGCCGGGGGACAACCATTGACGAACCACTGAATAAAATAAAAGTGCCTCTTCCTCCTCTCTGCCTGTCTGCCTTCTCACCTTCATTCCTGCCTGCACCTTCCTTCAAAGACAGAAACCCCTTTTTCAAGGGGTGAGCTGGAACGAAGCCCTGTGCTTTGGGTTAAGAGTTTGTTGGAAGAGTTCTAGGCGGCACCTAAGAGACGACACAAGGGGCGACTTACTAGCCTAAACCTGACTGCATTAAGTGCTTTGTCCGGGCTCCTGTGTGCAGCGGGCAGAAGTCCCGGCTAGCTGATCAGCACTGTGAAGGACAGGAGACTTCTTTCCCCAAACTGCCTTTCCTTGTGGCCCAGTCCTGCCCAGGCCTTTCTTGGTGAGACACAGGCATGTTTCTTGGGATGCTGGTGGGAGAGGTGGAGTTCAGCAGAGGGACTAGCGTCCTGCCCACAGGTGGAAGATGCCTTTGCACCCTTCAGCAGCATGAGGACTGCCAGTCAGCCCTCTTCCCTTCTGCTAGCGGCTCCACTCTTCCCGCCCAGGCCCTGGTTTGAAGAAGTCCCCACACTCAGCTCTGGCAGCAGCACCCATGTGGGTGCGCAGCACTGGGCTCCAGACTGGGTCTGGCAGAAGGGTCCACACTGAGCATGTTCAGAACTATGACTTGAGGCCCGCACGCTGCATTCTCAGTTGTGAGAATCTACAGAGCATTCCTGCCTCTGCTTGTTTCAAGCACTTCGAATGTTCCCGTCCCAGCTCTTGCTGGGACTGGCAGGCAGGACGCTTGGCTCCAGTTCTACTGACGGCTGCTAGGAAGCCACCCCCAAATGCAGCCATTGCTAACGTGGGGTTTTCAGATGACCAGAAGTACAGGGCCTTTAACAAGCTTCCAGATGTGGGGTCGGCATGAGGCTGGGCCGGGAGGAAGACACTGAAGTCTCACCGGCACTAGGCAGGTTAAGTGATGCGGAAACATTAAGGGGAGCAGGGAGGCTCCTGTAGGGCAGGGGCTGGTGAGCCTTCAGAAAGCGCCTGGGAACACTGGGACGCCCTGTGCATACCCCGAAGCCCCTTGTGCACAGCCCATGGAAAGAACAGTTGACACCAGCGTTGCACTATTCTCCAGTGGTCTAGCATTTATTTCACTAGTCCTTGAGGACTCACGGTGACAGGCATGTGTCTGTGCTTCCTGCCTGATTCCTTCCCTCGGGGCCGAGGCAGCCCACTCAGGCACAAGCGCCAGGGGGCTGCTCTTCAGAGAAACAGGAAATAAATACCCAGGTAAGGCAGAGAAGGCTGTGCCTCTGGGGCCGGGCACTGTGGTGGGGTTACTGGTCTGTGTGGGGAGGGAGGCACTGCTCTGCGGCTGCGCAGGTGACCAGGCTCCAGGTGCAGGTCCTGGGGCTGCTGTGACGTGTGAAGAAGAGCGGGAGGGCTGAGCTCCAGGAGGAGGGACGGGCGGCACCCGAAGCTGCCGTGTTTTCGCTCCCACCATACCCACCTTTGCCCGTGACAACACCAGGGAAGGGCTCCATGCGTTTGCCAGTTAAGAGGGGACAAGCCTGGCAGGAGTGGGAGTGACTGAAGGCCACTTGTCTCTAGAAAGAGGGAGCAGCTAACTGCAGTCGCCTGCTCTTCCAGAAGCCAGTCTTCACGGACGACTCAAGCCAGCAGGACGGAGGCGCGTGCGGTGAGTTCAAGGCAGAGACAGGAGTGCAGGGAGCATCTGCCCCCCGACAAGATCAGCATGTCAACAGCAGAGCTGTGCAATTCCAGTCACCACCACCAACCGGGGCCAGAGCGGCGCTCAGGCGGGGCCCAACTCGTGTTGGAGCGAGGGGACAGCGATGGACACTCCCGCTCTGGGGCTGCTCTGACCCACGTCCGCTGAGCACAAAGGACAGAGGGCACTTGAGGAACTGTGCTTAGACGATGACCATCTTCCCTGTTCTCTAGCCTGGTCTACCAGCACGAGAGCACGGGCAGCTGGGGCGGCTCTGCAGCGGGGTCAGGAAGGCGTCAGGTCACCAAGAAGACCCGCTTGTGACCCCCTACCAACCACCAGGAATCACCAGACCCAGGTGCACAGTGGACTCCAGGCCCCTTCCTACTCAAAGGCAAGAGGTTTTCTGTAGGGATTTGACCCCGGAGGACCCCGTTTCCAAGTGTCCCCACCTGGCTCACTCTGAGTGGCTGCCTAGCAGCGTCAGTCTTGGCGCGGACTCCCCCGCTGCCCCAGGCCTCGGCCGGAGTTCCAGTTGTGCCGCTCCGCGCGGCAAGTTCAGATCTTGGGCCGCCAGCCTTTGATGAACTGCATGATCTTCTTGACCTGCAGCTTGGTGAGGTGGAAGTCGTCTGCCAGGATGTCCTCGCTGAGCTGCACGAAGATGCTGCCATCAATGCGCTCTCGGGCAAAGAAGCTCACCACGTCCTCCGAGAGCCCGATGAAGCGCAGACTGCGGGAGACCTCCTCCAGGGAGAGCGCGGACAGGTCCGCGGGGGGCTGCCAAGGGGGCGCCCCCTCACGAGTACTCACAGGAGGCCCCTCCAGGCATCCTGGGGTGAGATGGAGTCGTGCTCCCACGGCTTCGGATCCCTGCAGGGCCACCGACGACAGTGGGGCGGGAATCTGTCGCAGCACCAAACCTTCAGGTTCAAAGGCCTTGGGGGGTCCAAGTGGTGAAAGGCAGGGTGCAGGCCCAGGAGCTCCCACAGCTCTGGGCTCCTGACAGCGCAGCAGCTCGGGCTCTGGAGAACTGCCCTGCCCCAGTTCGAAGGGGTCGAAGGACTCCAGGACTGGCTCCTGCCACTCAGAAGAAGAGGAGGAGGAGGTAGGGCAGGACGAGGCCGGGGCAGTCGAACAGGCCCGGCCTGGAGAGCCTGAGCCTGGGGAGTATGCAGGGCTGGAGGTAGCCAGGGGGCCCAAGGTGGTCGTGGGCCCAGAAGAGGAGACCCCTGTGGGGCCTGACGGGTAGGCAGGCCCAGAAAAGGGGTTAAGAGCTCCAAATGGAGCAAAGCGTTTCTGGGGGTGAGAGGGCTTGAACAGAGGAGGGCAGCCGTGGTAGGTCTTGACAGGGGCGTCAAACCCCAAGAGGGAGGCAGTGCGACTGCTCAGGGGCTCTGCCAGGGCCCGGGAGGTCTGGCTGGGCTGTGTGGTGGATGGCAGGGGTCCTGGGGGCGGTCGGCTAGAGGACTCGCCCACCTTGCAGTCTCCCCAGGTGCATGGGTAGCAATAGAGGGAGTAGGCGTCAGGTGACGGAGAACCACTGGCGCTGCGGGAACCGGCCCTGCAGCAGAGACACACATGGAGGAGTAAGGTAGAGAAAGAGCGTATATTCTCTCTCTCTCTGTCTCTCTCTCTCTCTCTCTGTTTCTCTCTCTGTCTCTCTGTCTCTCTCTGTCTCTCTCTCTGTATCTCTCTCTGTCTCTCTCTCTCTCTCTCTCTCTCTCTCTCTCTCTCTCTCTCTCTCTCTCTCTCTCTCTCTCTCTCTCTCTCTCTCTCTCTCTCTCTCTCTCTCTCTCTCTCTCTCTCTCTCTCTCTCTCTGTTTCTCTCTGTCTCTCTCTGTCTCTCTCTGTCTCTGTCTCTCTCTCTGTCCCTCTCTGTCTCTCCCTCTCTCTCTCTCTTTGTCTCTCTCTCTCTCTGTCTCACACACACACACATACACACAATTCTGCAATTCTGCCAGATCACAGAGGATACAACTCTTGACCTCAGCACCACTGGCCTTAACTACTCCAACCCCCAAGATCTGAGACACCCCCCACCTCCACTGTCTGGGATTGCCCTATTGCCTTCAGGAAAAACTAAACTAAACTGAATTACATAAGAAAACTCAAACAGCTAGGAGCATGCCTCCCTGCAGCAGAGCCCAGTCTGGAAGGAGCCAGAGCAGCCAGGGCACTGGCATCGATCCTTAGCATTGAGGAAAGAAGCAAACTGAGCAGGAGGTGGCAGAGCAAGGGACCAACCCCATGCTCCTGGACCCCAGAGGGCAGTGATTGTCCCTGGGCTTTGACTCAAGGACCTGCACCCTCTGGGCCCCTAGGCCCAAAGCCCCTCCCTGCCTTCAATCGCCCTCTGAGGACCAGGGCTAAGAGAAAGAAGCTCACCCATCCTGGAGGCCAGAGGAGTAGTAGGAGAGGCTGGAGCTGGGTGAGTGGACAGGCTGCAGCTTGGGGAAGCGTGGGGGCACCGGGGGGCTGCCCGAGAGGCGGCCACTGCCACTGCCACCCCGGGGAGGCACCGGTGGGGCGTTGAGCAGGCGGCACTCCTCCTTCACCTGCAAGCAGGGGACCATGACTCCACCGTGTCCCCGCAGCTGACATTGCTTGCCCTTCCGAGCAGCTGGCAAGGAGCTGTCGGGGCTGTGCCTTTGCCCCACTTTGTCAGCCACCCCACTGCCCAGCCCACTCCTCCCAGGCTCTCCAGCCTGTTTCACGTTGAGAGACCACAACACACACCGCTGCCTTGGAACCCATCATAAATGTCAGAAAAAGAAGACAAGCAGATGAAAACAATCCAGGCAGGTAGAGCTCTCTCCTCAAGGAAAGGAGAAAGAGAAGAGGTGTGACAGGAGATGGGCCATGAGGACCCAGGGACCTCCCAGACACACTCGCGGATGTTCTGGGGTTGTCCTTATTCTGTGGACAAGGACACCTGTGAGACTCTGCCCTAGACACGGACCTGCGGACTCCTACACACGGGACCAACTCTCAGAGTCTTTACGACACTGACGCTCCGTAGCTGCAAGCGAGGAGGGGACGGCATGCATCATGCTGTCGAGATCTCCTTCGCCACAGAACCTTCTTTCTACTGGACAGCTCGAAGGACTCCTGTCCTGTGAAACCTTCTAGGTAAGGCTGTTAGATCAGACTGACCATATGGACTGTTTCAAGTAAGGCAGGAAAGTTTTGTTTTTTTCATATTTCCCAACTGTCCCGTCATTTTCATATAAATGTCAATTCTGCCCGTTTTTAATACACCTGGGCCACCCTTCACATGGGGCTAATGGGGCAGTTGAGTTGTCCCGGGCCCAGTGTGTTGAGGGGGCCCAAAGCAGGTACCCCTTTGCCCCATGTTAAAGATGGTCCTTGCCGGCACTGACTGCAGCAGGTCACGCTCACTACTGCTGTTCCTGCCCCTCTGCGAGGAAACAGGTACCTCTCAGGAAAAGGATTCCCTCCCTCACCCTATCCTGCCCACCTGCTTCTTCAAAGGGAGCAGAACATGCAGTGCGTTCCAGCAGCAGGTAAGCACTGTGGATTGTCTCTGGCACTGTGGGGGTTATTGGGCATTTCTGGCACTAATGGTTAAAACAGCATGTTTTCAGGTGGGATATTTAAAGTAAGGCTTATAGCAACATCAAATTTGGTATTCACCCAAGATGCCAAAATTCATTGCACCAACCCCGGCCATTTGCATGAAATCCCGCCGGACCACACATCCTTACTGCGTCATCCATCACAGATCAGCATCATATAGTAACTACGTGCTGCTGGCCTGGCTGCTCTGCTCCTGCTCAGACTGCTCCTCCTCCTCCCGTCTCCTTAGTCCTCACTGCATAATCTCGCCTGTTTGGGGCATCCCCAAATCCCTTTTTTTACCTCACGGAAATATGGTCAGCCTATTCTAGATTCGTCCCAAATTCTGTGGATGGGACCTACTGGCATCTTTCTCCGCACAACTCCCGATGCCACTATCCAGGTTTATTCTTTACTACAAATGCTCTTGCCTCCCTTTCCCCCTGACCCCGCACCTCTGTCGCCTTCAGTCACTTCCAGGCAAGAGGCTGAGCTCTCCGGGCGGGGCCCCAGAACTTGCTTTCCGGGGCCAAACCCGGCTCCCTGGGCTCCCACCCTCTCGCCTCCACCACGGGCACTCACCGCCTCAGACTTGGGAGGGACGGGCGGCGGCGGTGCCTCGCTGTCCAGGCGGGGCGGCCCGGCGACCCCGAAAGAGATGAGGTCCGGCCCGGGGGGCGGCCGGACTCTGCCGTCGGCGAGGCTGTCGGCAGCCTGGTGCGTCCACAGCTCCTCGTAGGGAATCTCGGCGAACGGCGCGGCGGGCTCGGCCGCGACCGTCCAGTCTGGGCTCACGTACTCCTCCAGGTCGCCGTCGCCCGCGGGTCCGGGGGCGCGGGCGGGCCCGGGGCCGCGCGGGGGCGCGGGCAGGCAGAGGCGCGCGCGGCGCGGGCTGGCGCAGTCCTCGGCCAGCTCGGCGGGCGCCTCGCGCACGGCGGTGGAGTACTCGTCGGGGTCGAAGCGCTCGCGGCAGTAGGAGGCGCTGTCGCGCACCAGGCGCTCGACGCGCGGGTCCCCGGCCAGCAGGCCCTGCGGCAGCGCGAAGCGCGGCGTGTCGGTGAGCAGCAGGAAGTGCAGCGGCGCCGGGCCCTCGCGGCGCAGCGCCAGCCCCAGCACCACCGTCTTGGAGATGATGCTGACCAGCTTGTAGCAGTGGCCCTCCCGCACCGGGTGCAGGTCGTAGGGGTTGCGCGGCGGCCGGCTGGGCACCAGCACGTTCACTGGGAGCCGCACGCGCTCGATGATGGCGCGCACCGTGTGCTCGCCCTCCTGCATCTGGAGCTCCAGCGGGCTGCGCGTGCTGAAGCGGCCCTGGCACTGGAAGGGCAGGCTCAGGCTCTCGTTGGTGCGGTGGTTCATGCAGATGAGGCAGGGCATCTTGCCTTTGATGGGCCGGGCGCCCCCGCCGCTGCCTGCGGCCCCGGTGCCCCCAGGGCCGCTGCCACCCACCCCGGCCAGCACCCCGGCCCGGCCCAGCTTGCGCAGCAGGGTGGCGAAGCGCGAGCGCTCCTTGGTGGTCTTGGCGCACAGGATCTCCGCCTGGCCCATGAGCGTGAGCTCGTCCCCCGCGTGCAGCGTGAAGTTGTATACCTCACTGTCCTCACTGAACTCGCCAGACACCACCTGGGGATCCCAGAAACCAGCAAGGCCTGAGCCCGGGAAAACCAGCCCTGCCAGGCGGGTCAGGACCCAGGAGGGTGGCGCTCCTCTTGGGGCCTTCCCAGGACTGAGACCAGACCCTGAACACTGGTACCCACATTCCTTCCCCCAGAGACCACGCAGTGACACTGCGACCTTAAGAGTTTTGGGGGGCCTTTAGGGACCTGGTCTACAAGGACTACGACTAAAACTTGGAAAATACTCAATAAAAAGCAACTTTTATTATCATTAACTTTTTTGTTAAAGGAAAGGGCAGAAATGAAGGCAAGAAGACAGAAGAGAAAGGAAGAAGCACTTTTTTATTTAGCTGTTCACACTGGTTGCCCACTTCCCCCACTGGGCCCCCTCTGGGCCTCAGGTCTTGAACCCAGGACCTTGAGATGTACGTTGGGCTGCTCCCAGGGTGTGCTCCACGGCTAGACAACTAGGGCGCACCCTACATCATTATCTTACAACTCGGACAGTAATCGTTCTTAACCCATTCAACAAGGCTCCTGTGAGGAGAAATGAATTAATGGGTAAGAAAGGAGTTTGTGGAACGCCCTGGTGGACTAGCAGTTAGGTCAGCTGCCTCCAAAGAAGTGCAGTTCATGTACATCCCAAGGCCCCAGGTTTGAATGCTGGGTCTGGGGGAGCAACCAATGTGGAAAGCTAAAAATAAGAAAAAAGTGCTCTTCCTCCTCTCTGCCTGCCAGCTCACCTTCACTCCTACCTCGCTAATTTAAAAGGGATTTGTAAACAGTGTAGATCTATTTGTATGTAAGTGGGGGACTGCGCCTTGAGGCCTCCACAGTTCCACAGTTACCACCCCTACAGCAGATACTAAGACAGGCTGCCCTGACAGGTCTCTAAGTCAGAGCCTGGTCCTCCACACACCGCCCCCTGCTCTGCCTATGCAGGAGGTTCTTCCATCCAGTGTGACAGAGTCCCACATGTGCCAAAGGCCCTCAAGGGACCACCAGAAGCCACAGCATGACATCTTCTGCCTCTTGGGCCCAAAGGTCAATCCTCCCACCAGGGTCAGGGGTGCCCCTAAGGGAAGGAGTGGCATGGGGACACCAGGCCTGGCGCAGGAAGGACTGACCTTGACACTGAAGGTGATGGCCTCCATCACAAAGATGCGGTCAGGGAAGACGCTGGCCACCTCTTCCACGCTACTGAAATACCTCACGGGCTCCCGCACGTCCCGGGCCTGCTCCAGGAGCTTGAACTTCCCTGCACAGGAGGAATGTAGGTTGCTGCAGCAGGCCTGCTAGCTGGGGGCTGAGCCTGCATCCCGAGAGCTCTCATGGTCCCCAACTTGCTGCTACCCTTATCCCAGTCGGATCCCCTGGAACTCAGGTGGGCAGTCTACACAAGCTAGGGGTGGCAGGGGCCACTGAGGCTCAGTCCTCAGTAGAGAGGTGCACAGACCTCTAGGAACTAGAGCCCAGCTGCCACCCGGTGGAGGCCTGTGGGTTCACAGTGCTGCTAGCCGATGCCTCCCAGAGAAACCCAAGTGCACGGACACCCAAACTCTAGGACAGAGCCAGCCTCTGACCAAACATCCGTGTGGCATTGAGAATGCTGGCTCCTCACTTGATCCCTGTGGCTGTGTGCCCCTGGACTAGACCCTTCCCTTGCCCTCTCTGGGTCCTCCTCTGAGCGGGTAGGAACAGGTGATCTGGGGCCCTGCCTGGATCCAGCATCCTGCGTATCGACCATGGGTGGCTGATGGGGACCATTGCATTGGAAAGACCATGCCCCAGCCCCAGCCCCTGGAGGCCCTGGGGAATTGAGTGCTGTTCCCGGCCCCTTCCTTGCTTCAGTATCAGCACCACCGATGTCAAGCCTCCGATCTGAGCCCAGTAAAGCTGCCTTTCCCAACCTGCCTCCAGAACTGTGTCTCAGCTGACTCACAGATGTTCTCGGCCGACAGACTTTAAAGAATGAGGATAATCCATGAAGCTGACAACCTGTGTGAACTCTCACCTCACTGGCCCTGCACCTGTTTTTTCAATAGTAATTATTTCTTTTGTTCATAATGCTATATTCATGAGATGCACATTGAAATTCATCTCAGTCTATATTTCACACCACACCCACCACCAGAATTCCAGTGTCCTTTACCACCCCCTCCCCATTCCTTCCCTCCCCACCTCTCATCCCCCACCCCCAGTAACCACAGCCCCGTGTCCTGTTAATTTTGTTGGGATTTGTATGTTCATTTATTTCATTTCATTATGTTCCAGGTACAAGTGAAACCACAGGCCCTACACATTTTGTGAGCCCACCTACACGAGCGTAAAGGCAGACTGTGAACTGCCCCCCGTCTGGACGGCTGCCTCTTCGCAGGCAGAAGGAAGAGTCGTCTTCTGTAGGTAAGGGATACCAGGTGCAGGCACGGTGACCCTGGCTTCTGCAGCCTCCTGCAGTAGCAGTCACAGTTCATTCATTCGCTCGTTCCTCAAATATCTCGGTGGCACCCACCACAGCCAGACCCTGGGCGAGGCCCAACAGAGGGTGCAAATGTGGCTAAAACAGCCAGCCCTCCAGGAATCCACAGAGTGGCTATGACAGTGAGCACCTGAGATGACAGGGTTGACAAGTAGACCCATGACCAAAGAGCTAGAGGACAACTGAGCAGGGGGGGAGCTGCCTATCAGAGCCTGAGGGGATCAGCGAGTGGCACGTGGACATTCCACGAGAAGGGAGAACACGAGCAAAGACATGGAGACACCCTGAGTGCTGAGTGGCTGCAGGTTGGCCTCCAGGAGGTTGACAGGAGGGAGGCAGAGCATGGGGTGAGGAAAGGCTCTGAATGCCTTGCTCAGGGAGGACTCCGGTCCCTAAGAGATGAAACCCACTGGTATTTTGAGCAAGGAAATATCAAGATTCAAGTTGAACTCTGGAAAGGTAACTGGAGACCATTCAATGCATATTCCTGGGAGACCAACAACAGGTTCTAGAGAATTGCTGGGGCAGAGACTGAAGAAACAGCAAACACAAGCCGACCGAGGGATACTTGGAAGGGAGACTCATCCGACTGAGATGCCTGGTAAGGGGTCAGCGGGGGAAGAAGGGCCTGAGGGCCGTGACCTCTGGCCATCAGCCAGGTCAGAAATGGAGTCAGCAGAACTGGGTCTCTGGGAACCTGGAAGGAACATGTTGTGGGTGGGCAACCCTGGGGAGGCCGAGTGATGCGCCTAGGGCTGGAGAGCCTGCGGGTGCCGGACTTGAGGACAACTAGTCAGAAGTGCAGACTGAAGGTCACAGCTCACAGGAGGCTTTGGCCATGGGGCAGGTAAGAGGCTCCAGGGAGAGGAAGAGCAGAGAGTCTTAACCTTACAGGACTCTCTTCCCAGAAAAATGCCCACAGTGTACTCTGTTTTGTATACACTATGGGGGCAAGGGGTGTGGGGGGTTGGAGCCGCCAAAATCCAGCCAGAAATGCAGACTGAGGCCCCCTAGTGCAGGTTATGAAGTTGGAGGGCCAGGGCAGAGCTTGAAGCATGAACACCAGAGCAGGAAGGAAAACGAGAGCCAAGAAGAAGGGTAGGAAAGCAGAAGGGAAGCCCCCTCCTCCTGCTCTCACCACTCAGACCCGATCAGGAAGCCTCTGATGTGCTCCAGCCCCAGGGGGCAGCAGGGAGAAACTGGGGAGGGTCTGGGAGGGGCCGTGGTCTGGGGTCAGCCAGCAGGAGGAGCAGTCCTACCACCCAGCAGTGAGGAGGCCCCCTCAACTCGACTCCTCCCCATCCACACAGCACCCCCAACCACACACAGCCAGCGGGAGAAATGCCCCTGCCCCCTGTGGGGAAAGCTGGAGCCAAGTCCGGGCTGGAGGCAGGGGAGGATGTGGCAGGGAAGATCGATGTCGCCATGGCAGCCAGCGCCCCCTCCGAGCAGCCTGCAGCCCAGTCCGGTCGGTCATTACTGCTGGGAGGAAGGAAGGGAGACCTCCGGGAGTGATGCTGAGGCCACTGGCAGCCTTTTCCTCCCCTGCAGGCACGCTGGAGGCAGCTTCCTCAGCCGCCTCCCCCTTAGTGAGGTCCCCCGCAGCTTAGGGACCTGCCCCACCCGGTCTGGTCCAGCCCTCCTTCCTGTCCTTCCCTTTCAGAACATTTGCCCAGATCCATCCTTCTAGCCCGAAGCCAGCAGGTTTATCACTTTCCCCTCCAGCCTGTCCCACGGCAGATGCTGCATAAAAAGTGATGGGTAAATAAATACAAACTTAGGACTCAGACAGACCTGGCTAGACCCCAGCTCTGCCACTAACAGCTTTGTGGCGTTGGCCCAATTATTTAATCTCTCAGGGCTTCAATTTTCCCATCTGTAAAATGGTAGCATATTAGCTCTGCGGGCACCAGGCCATCGCCTGGGAAGTGCTGAGCTGGTGAGGGGCTGAATGAGAGCCTCTGCGGTGGCTGCCCTCCTGCCCCCCTCCCCCAGCCCGCCTGCTCAGGGCCATTATTAATTCATCAGGAGGAACCTTCCAGAGGCTGTGCACTCAGAGCTTCCTCGTTAACTCGCCAGCCCCTCCCGGGACCCGCCTCCCCTCCCCGACTCAGCCCACCGGAAGATGGGGCTGGGGCTGCCACACCCCTGCAAGTCAGCTGGCACCCCCTGACCACAGCTGTACACAGTCGCGGGGAAGAGATGGGGAGCAACAGAGAAGAGCAAGATGGCTGGGAGCCCCGGGCCCAGAGACGCCTCGGAGGCTTGTGTGCCTTGGTTTCCCAGATTCTAAATGACACACTGAAATGGACACAGTCCTGAAGTCACACTGAGTCTGTCACTGAGAGTGTTTTCCAATCTTCACTTTTTTATCCCAAGAGGAGGACCTAGGGCCTCTCCCTGAGCCAATGCCAGAGACCAGACAGGAAAACACCTAGCTTGGAAATTCCTGTCAAGGGCTCCAGGCCCAGGGCAGACCCCCTGGTCAGAAAGACACACAAGATAGTTTTCTCAAGTGCCCCCTGGCGGAGTAGTGGTTTGGTCCGTCGACTCAGGCTGGTGCAGTCCACATACATCCCAAGGACCCGGGTTCTCGTCCTGGGGTGGGCGGGGCAGGTGGGGGTAGGGGGGCCGGTGGAAGGGGACCACGACACAAGCAAGATGAACGACTAAAAAAAATAAATAAGATGCTTCCTCCTCTCTCTTTCTGCCTGCCTGCCTCTGCTCACCTTCCTAACTGCCTGTACCTTTCCTTGCCAAAAAAAAAGACAGCTTCCTCATCTTTTAAATGAGGTGTGGGGCCTGTGGGCGTAACAACATCACAGCCTTGTTGTAAAGAGCAGAGGCTGTCATAGGTCACCGGGCAGAACGGGGTAGAGAGGGAGGGTGGTGGACCTGTGAGGAAAGGACTGAGCTTCCCAGCTCAGAGTCCCCAACCTCTGCGCGTGGTGGGGGAGGGGCAGCTTAAATCAAACCGCAGGTTACCCGCAGCTCCTGGCACCTCGTTTTGAGTGAAATGGCGTGGATAAGACTTTCTCACAGGCTACTGCGAGGATGGATTAGTGAGAACGCTCAGTCCAGGGTCTGAACCGCAGAACATGCCGTAACAGTCAGCTGTGGGGTCCCAGGCTCCTAGGAACAGTTGGTGGCATCTGTCCAGGTCAGACTACCTGGGTTCTGGCCTGTGTTTCCCCACTCTCTAGCTGTGTGACGCTGGGCAAGTCACTTCCTTTCTTAGGCCCTCTGGTTTCATCAGGTATAACATAAAGGGCCGCACTTTCTTGTTTCAGCAGCAGAATCCTTTGCTCAACAGAATCTTTGGTAGCATGTCAGTGAGTTCCTCCAAACAGATCAAAATAGGAGTTCATTCGTAGAATCGTATTTAAAAATCTCACGTTTTGACATTGGCTTACCAATGATGAAAACTATGAAAGCCAATTGATGAAAACTATGAATTTAATACAAAAGGGGAGTCACAGACAGATGCAGCCAATCGGCCGCACACCCTGTTTCTGAAGAGTTTGGCTCACAGTACCGAGGAGAAGCCGGCAAGAGACTGAGGTCTGCACACAGAGAGGTGAGAGGCAGCACGCAGTCCTCGTGGAAGGGCTCCAGTTAAAGTTCCACGTGTAGCTATTTGAGAGGGCAGTTTTTCATTAGTGTAGAAGCTATTTCAAAATAAGATGAGAATCCAGGCTTACAAACCTCTGCCACCTCCTCAGAAACTCAGGGCTTCAACAGTATGAAAACCACTCTCAGCCTAATCCCCACCCTGACAGCCATGTCCCTGCTCTTCCCTGCAGCTCCCAGGGAAGGCGGGTCACCAACAGCTCCCGCAAACCTTCCCCACCCCTGCCCAGCCCCGCAGCCCACACCCCCACCAGCTCTATGCCATCTGTCCCTGTCTGGGCACACCTGGGTACTGCAGGGGGATGTCAATCTTGGGCCCGATGACATAGTGACCCTCCTCCAGGGTGTGGGCGGTCACCGTTGTCCACTGGCGGCAGGAGTGAATGAGCAGGATGTCTCGCTCACTGACGCCCTCGGCATATTCCCCTGGGAGGATGAAAGAGGCGGGACAGGAAAATACATCAGGAGGGGCGGAAAGTATAGACCCTGCATGGGGACAGCGCCCCATTATCCCTGTCCAGGTCAGCTATGCTCAAGGGACAGGCTGGCTGCCAGCTGTGGCCTCGGGCAGAGATTCAGGCCCTGTCTCTCAGGGCTCTGACTCCCAGTGGGGCCCCAGGAACCAGCCCAGCAGTCATTATTCTTCATTTGACGAAGAGGGCTTGCTGTCCAGGCCCTGTGCTTGGGCCAGGGGTTCCCAGCAGATGAGCCCTGCCCCTGGCCCCCAGGAGCTCTGAGAACAGGGCACAGAATCCGGGCCAAGCGGCGGGTGTCTGGGCAACTCTGAGGGGAGCAGCAGATGCTGGCTGGAAGCAGGGCAGAAAAGGAAACTTTACACAGCAGCAGACAGCTGAGCTGGGCCTCAGGACCACCAGACTCACACCCACAGAATCTCGGCCCCCAAGTCAGGGACTACATCAGGCAGGAAGGGCTTTGTGGGGGATAGAGAGCAGTGAGAAGAGGCTGTCAGCTGTGGACCAGCTAAGAGGGCTCCCCCAGAGGCAGCATCACTTGAGTCAGGAGACTGGCAGGGTTAGGAGGAGCTGATACTGGGTTCTCTCACAGGACTCCTTTCCTCCACGGCCACAGGGCACCTCCTGCATTCAGAGCACCTCCAAAGAGAAGGGGGAAAGTCTCAGACACCCTCTGACTCCATGTGAGAAAAGCTGCTCTGGCTCTTCCCTCCCTCAGCGCTTCCTCCTCCCAGACTTTGGAGCACAGATGATGGCTCGAGGGGGGGTGCGGGGGCGGACCTACAGGGAGGGGGCCCTAGTCCTGGTGTTGGGAGGGGTCTGAGCCTGCAGGCTCCAAGCCCAGCAACGGTTTCCAGGGGAGCAGGAGAGCCTGGCCCAGCTTCCAGGAGGCTGGTGGAGCTGTCTCCTGGCTGCAGCTGGAGGGCAGGGTGGGGGTGGGGACTGCCTCCTTCCCAGCCCTCAGACGCAACTTATTAAACTTCTGCCACACAACCAAATGGGAAAGTTAGCTGATGGCTGGGGGCGCTATGAAATGTACACATTTAAGGGTGCCAGAGAGGACACATGCTCCGTGCAGAGGGCCCAGCTCCCTGCTCTGAGTGTGCTGGGAGGTCTGACCCTCCCTCCTCAACTTCTTGCCTCTGGGGCAAAGGCGGCTCTCCTACTCTGCACCCCCTTCCTAGAGCCCTCCTAAGCGCCAGCCCATCCTTCAGCAGGTACAGTCACAGGCCAGACACCAACACCGAGGGTCAAGGCAGTGAAGGGACGTATGGCCCCAGTGACACAGCTCAGAATGATGGTCTCATTAAGGGGTTCCTTCCAAACACACAGGCACACAGGAAATATAAGCATCAAGACACACTTTGCATCACACAGTCACACTTAAGGTGACCACAGTCATAGCCACACACTGTCATGGGCAGCTAGACCCACACACCAGTTGCTACTGACCCCACTAGTCAGTCCACAATCTTGTTAAAAGGATACCCTCCCACGAGGCCCCTGCAGCCCAATGGGAAGACAATAAACTGACTATTATAACAGGGTGCCAAGCAGAAACAAGACAGGGGTGCGCGGGGTTCAGGGAGGCCTGCCCTGACTGAGGAGCTCAGAAAGGACCCCAAGGAGGAAAAAGTGTCAAAGAGGACATGTGTGAAGTGGCCAGGCAGGACCCTGGGCCAACATGTCCCATTTACACGCAGGCACACTGACGATCTGGGGGCATCCCTGCCAGACGCAGGGGACACGCTGCTGCTCACAATGCCCACTGCGCTCACGGTGCCCACTGCCACCACCGCGGTTCGGAGGAGGGGCTGAGGGCCCCGAGGAGAGGAGAGGCGCCTGTGGCCAAGGGTCCCATTAGCATTCAGGGAAGCGAGTGTGCCAACGCGGGCCAAACCCCTATTCTTCTCACACACAAAACCCCGGCCTGGCTGCCAGCCCCGGCTCGCGCCCCTCCCCCAGTCAAGCAGCCCCCTTCCCCCAAAGGTCCCCTAGCTCTGTGCAGCCTCCAGGCGTTCCCTCTGTCCCCATGCACCGTCCCATCCACGGAACAGCCCAAGTCCCAGGGCCCCACGGAGAAATGAGGGAAGATGTTGGGGAGGGCAGGGGGCTTGGGGTCACGCCCGGCAGGAGGACCCACTCGCTCGGGCTCGCTGGGAGGGGGCCTGCCCGCCCCCAAGGACAGGAGGGTGCTCCCCAGGGCGGGAAAGGAGAGCGCAAGAAAGGTCCCAAGAGGGGTGGAGGGCGGGTGGAGGGTGGCGGCGGTGGAAAGACAGAGTACGCGGCCCGAAGATCAGGGGAGGGCCGAGGTGAGAGGCCCGAGACAAAGAGACGGAGGGGGCGCGGCCCTGGCGGGGGTCTGAGGAGCGTGGAGGGATGGGGAGCACCGACGGGGCGGCCGCGGGGGCTCCGTCGCGTTCCGGGCACCAGCTGGGCCGGAAAACTGCCCTGCTCCCGGCTGCAGTCCCGCCCCGTCGCAGGTTCCGTGCCTGCGGGGCCCGAGATGACCTGGGACCCTCGGTTCGTGGGGTCCCGGGCTGCAGGACGGGCGCGCCGGGAGCTGCACGGAGTCGCGGTCGGCGCCGGGACGTCGGAGGGCGGGGGCCGCACCCTGACAGTGCCCGCGCACCTGCCTGGACGGTCCCCGCTTCCCCCGCGGACCCAGTACCTGGCCCGAGACAGGCGAGCGTGGGCAGGCGGCAGCGGCTGACGATGAGGTCCAGCGGGAAGGCGCCCATGCTCCAGCGCAGGCCGGCCAGCCCGGCCGCCAGCTTCTCCATGGCATGGGCGCCCCCGGGGCCGCCGTCCCGGGGCCCCGACGGCCAGTCCCGCGCGGCCGGGGCTCCGCGCCCGCCGCCACCTCCTGGGGCCGCCGCAGCGTCGCCCGCCTGGCGGCCGGCCGGCTGCCGGCGTCACGTGGCCGCCTCCCCGGGGCGCCGGCCCCCGCGCCCGCCCCTCGCCCCACCCCCGGCCCGCGCCCGCGGCCGCCAAGTCCCGCCTCCCGCCCGGCGCGGCGGCGCCCCCTCCCCGGCGGGCAGGTGCCGGCCGGGCCGAGCACCCCACGCGGGCGCCTGGGCGGATGATGCAGGCGCGAGGGTCGCGGGCCTTCCCCACCACTTGACTGGACCCCGTTCCCCGCCGCCCGAGCGGCGCTGCTCCTCGCCCCTCGCCCCTCGCGCCGCGTCCTGTCCCGGAGCAAAAGCCCTGAATTCAGACCTGGCTGTGGTCGCTGCCTGGAGGACGTAGTTCACCTCCAGCATCACACGGCCCAGCGAGCCCGCCCCACTGAACCCATTTCACTGATGAACAAACCGAGGCTCAAAGAGGTCAAGTGTCAGCTCAGTCTTGAACACAGGTTTGCCTACAAGTCCTTCCTGATGGTCGCCGCCGCCAAAACAGCACCCCTCAGCCCCCACTGTAGAGCACGTTCCTTGTTCCCAGTCCTCTGGTGGATTTTCCCAAGTTCTAGGGGCGCGACAGCGCGGCACACGCTATGCGGCTGCTCCCACTCCGTAAATGAGGCGCGGTGGTCGTCCCGCCCTCCCTCTCTGCTGCCCCACTCTTGCCTTCTTCACGTCCTTCTCTAATTTGCTTTTCCTCATCTCCTTCAAGACCCTCTTGGGGGATCCTTCCCAGAAGCTGCCGCCATGGGCACCCCCACTGGAGCAGTGGGGTCCCTTCGCCCCATGTGTTTGCAGCGCCTTCTGTAGGTGATGAGGGGCCGGTGCAGGTCTGTCGCAGGACCCGCTGTCGTGGAGGTTGAAGCTGGCATTAACCCCAGACTGGTCCTTAAATGGCTCCGTGGCTCCCATCCTCAGCTCCGTACCCTACAAAGACCCACACACACAGAGTGACACAAAACCCTTTCTTTCGAGGCGATTAACATCCCGTGTCATATGACTAGTGCCCCAAGAGAAATGGCCCTGGAGAGGATGAACACACCTTCTCGGCTCCAAGAAACGTCTCAGATCACTTGCTCAAGCTCCATCTTTGGTAAAGAAAGAGAGACTCCAAGAGCAGAAATGCATTGCTGCAGCATCACGCAGCAAGAAAGAAGCAGAGCTGTGGCTCCAAGGCAGGCCTCCTGCCTCCGGAGCAGGGCTAACGCCATGATCTGCCTGGCCCAGCACAAGGACGCCCTCCCGCTGTCCTCGGGGTTGGTCCAGGGCCAGACTTTCTCTTCCTTCAGTCACCACAGCGGTGTGACTTGGAGTCACCCAAATGGACACACCCCTCTTGGATGGATCTGAGGGTGGGCGTGGGGGTAGTTTCCCAGCAGAGTGAGAAGAGAAATGTGTTGAAGGGAAAGAAGAAACAGGCAGGATGGAGGCCCTGAGGATGAGGAGGCTGAAAAGAGGCAAGTAATTGAAAAGGCGCCTGACTTAGCGTCACTTGTCTTCCTTCCTTCCTTTCTTCCTCCCTTCCTTCCTCCCTCCCTCCCTCCCTCCCGCCCTGCCTTCCTTCCCCTGCGTGTGTGTGCGTGCGTGTGCGTGCGTGTGTGCGTGTGTGTGTGTGTGTCTGTGTCTCTCTCCCCACCACCCCCCCTCTCTCTTCCTCCACCCCACTTCCAGATCTTGAAAAGATCCTGAGTCCTTGGCCTTTACACAGTCTGCCTCTTAGTGTGCCAGGGTCACTTTTCCCCCTCCCCTGCAGACTCTCTCTCGAATAGGGTGACCTATAGTTTGTCAGCCAAGAACGAAGAAGGTGTCGACTAGGACAATAGCCCTAATGCAGATCTAGAGCAGCGGGTGCAAACCAGGACCAGGCCACATGGCCTCCATATCTGAGACACCTACCACGTCTGCGGTGCTTTCTCATGCTCGGCATTGCTGGCTCACCTCAGCTTGAAACCTCAGTTTCCAGCTCTGCCCCAGGCCCTCCACTGAGGCATTCCACTTCAGCCAGCCCGCATCTGGCCTTCCTTTTCTTCTGTCCCAGCAGAGGCCATCACCTTTCACCTGGTTCCCTGCCTGGAAATCTCAGTCCTGGCAATTCTGCCTCCTCCGCCTCGCGTGTAGCGCTTGCTTCTCTTCAGCTCTGCGATGCCTGACTTCAGTTCCTCCTGCCCACTCCTCCCCACCTCAGACTCATCCTAAATCCCCTGAAACTCTGGATCTCTGCTAATTCAGGGGCCACACAGGATGAGACATCTGGCAGACACACCTGGCTACTTGGACTCACCTCCTAACTGTTGTAGAAGATTCCAGAGCCTCTTCAAGGCTTTTTAACTATTGGCAGATCCCCAGGGAACAGACATCAATGCCCTGACACATAAACCCTGGATAGACTGCAGCCCTGCAGGAGGGAACTCGGCTTCATTTAGAGGCGTTGCCGCTTAGATCTTTCCTTGAGCTGACATGGCTGGAAGAAGGCTGGCAGGACATGAACCAGAAAGCACCATGTGGAAAGAAACTGTCCCAACGAGGTCTGACTGAGCAGTAGCTCTGGAAGTGAGAGAGCCAGGGCCTAGGTGTGTATGGCTGGGCCCTAGTGTCACTTTGTGAGAGGCGTGGGGAGCAGACTCCCTGTGTTCCCGGTGGCTCTGGTGTGGGCTCCACCTCGGACAGGGTTGGTAGTGACAATTAGAAGGGGTTTCTCCACTGGCTGGAGGGGAGGACACACATGAAGTCAGTGGTTGGGAGGAGGGGCCGGGAAGGGGGACCTTGCTGAGGCCACTGTTGGCTCAGTGGTCAGTGGGCCAGTGGAGTAGAAAGACGGTGAAAGGAACCCCAGCCCACGCCATTCAGAAGATGGATACTTTTTCTGGGCCCATGAACTGCAGGACGTCAGGGAACATTCAGATTAGCACCTCTGAGAATTCTGGGAAATATTATATGTATCTTACTTTTTATTTCCAAAAATTCTAGATGTAAACAAAAATTAAAAAATCATCTTATGAGTCCTCATGTGTTTATCCCCCAGCTTCCACATTCATCAGTCCATGATGAGTCTTATTTTCTATATACCTAATTTACTCCTCATAGAATTAAAAAAACAAAACAAAACAGCTTTATTGAGATATAATTCACATGTGATACACTCCAACCATGTTAAATATAATTGTGCTCTTTAGAAACGTCATTGTTTTTAGTATGCTCACTGCCTTGATCTAACTTTCAAATGTGTTCAACCTTCCCTAAAAGAAAATCTGTACCCCTTAGCAATCTCACCCTTCCCCCATCTGTAAATAACTCATGTGCTTTCTATCTCTATACATTCATTGATTCTATACATTTCAGGAAGGAAGGAAGGAAGGAAGGAAGAGGGGAAGGGGAAGGAGCACTTTTATTTAGTTATTTATTGTCCACCAACTCTACCGCCCACCCTGAGTCTTGAATGCTGGTCCTTGGCCTTCCCATGGTTCACACCCCAGCAGTCTCAGCCATCTGAGTCATGAGGGTGCACCCAATACATTTTCAAATGAAATATGTGGTCTTTTGTGACTGACTTCTTTCACTTAGATTGTCTTTACTGGACAGCCATGTCGCAGCATGTCCCAATACTCCATTACTTTTTATGGCTGGATAATGTTCCTGTGTGTGGCTGCACCACGTTTCGTTTATCCATTCATAGGTTGACGGACGTTTGAGTTGTTTCCACTTCTTTGGCAGCATGAATACAGCTGCTGTGAACATCTGTGTGCAAGTGTTTGTGTGGACCTAGGTTTTCATTTCTCTGCCTGGCGGTGCCATTCCTAGGTTAGATGGTAACTCTACGTTTAATATTTTGAGGAACTGCCAACTGTTTCCCAAAGTGACTGCACCAGTTAGCATTTCCAGTAGTGATATATGTCAGCTTCACACGCCACATCTTTCTCAATAGAAATCGTCTTTCTTCTTCATCATAGCCATTCTAATGGGTGTGAAGTGGCATTTACATTTTCCTTAATAACTAATGATGCTGAGTATCTTGTCATGTGCCATCGGACATTTGTATATTTTCTTTGGCAAAATATCTAGTCAAATCTGTGGTCAATTTAAAAAATCAATTGTCTTTTTAATGTTGAGTGGCAGAAGTTCTTTCTTTATATTTTCTGAATACAGATCCTTTGTCAGAGATATGATCTGCAAATATTTTTTCTCCCATTTTGTGCGTTTTTTCACTTGATGGTATTATTTGCATCGCAAAAGCTATTGTTTTTGATGAAGCTTAATTTATTTAATTTATTCATTAAAATATCATGTATCATGTTGCCATATAGTAATTTACTTATTGTTTTTTAAAGGAAAGGTGCAGGCAGGAATGAAGGTGAATAGGTAGGCCGGCAGATGAGAGGGGAGGAAGAAGCATTTATTTATTTAGTTGGCCATCTTGGTTTTTCCCTCCAGACCCGGGGTTTGAACCAAGGACCTTGGGATGTGTGTGGACAGCCTCCAGTGGCCTCTGTTCACTCTGGTTATCCACAGAGACTAACAGTATCTGGCTTATATCAGCCGTCAACAGAGAAAGCAGAGTGGGCCTGGGGCTGGGAGCACATCTAAAGTTTAGTGGCTGTACAAGTTATTTAACTGCTTCCCAGTGATGGCAAGAACAAGTTGTCAAAATTTCAGGAATTTCATAAGTGGATTATTAAGTACAGCTATTATTAAATATTAAATTATAAAAAGTTATAAATTATATAAAACAACCATCATAAATATTTAAAGCTCATTCTTTTACTACATACTACTCTGCTCTTGGGGTTATTTACATGCACTGTATTTGTAGGGTAGAAAAGTACATGTGATGTGCTGGTGTGATGATGTTTTTATCTGCCCAGCTCTGCGTTCATCATGTTCATAGCATGAAAACACTAGCGGGAACATTTACACCATAGACAGTGACAAATGCTACAAGTCCAATTTTTCCTCCCTGGAGAGGTTGTAAAAAAATGCCAGTACACTTTGTCTCTCACTGTTAAATGGGGCTCAGAAAAGTATCCACTTCCTATAGGAGGACAATAAAGCACTTAGCCGGTGGTGGGGATGCCGTCAATCAACGGTCGTCATAGAGACCACTGTTGGTTCTCATCACAGGTGAACTGAGCGGCTCAGGGCAGCAGTGCTGTCTCTAGGCATTTCTAAGGCAAGTGTCCCAGGGAATATATTCCACGGCCACCAGAAATGATGCCTTCGCAAGAACCAGGAAGTTAACAACTCTGCTGGAAAAGAAACCATTTTTAATTTCTGTTAATTTTAAAAATAAGCATTCGGAACTAATGCTGTTTATTAACAAATAAGAATTGGGAGAAATTTGCTTTGGGACATGAATTCCCCCTTCTCCGTTGCTTTTCCAAGCAATAAAGTTCTTGCTCTGTTGGCCCGCCATGATGGAGCAGGGGTTCACATATGTCCCGAGGACCGGGACAGGGTGGGGGGTCAGGGGCTGGCAACCAAGATGAACTACTGCAGAGAATGAATGGGAGTGCTTCTTTCTCCTCTCTCTTTCTGCCTGCCTACCTACCCACCTTCATTCCTGCTTGCGCCCTTCCTTTAAAAAAAATCTTACTCTGTTTTACCAAGAAAAAAAATTGTAAGCATGGCCTGGTGCAGTGGCGGTTAGGTCAGCCGCCTCTGAAGGAGTGCATTCTAAACAGAGAAACAGCCAATGTGAACCACTAAATTAAAAGAAAATGCTTCTTCCTTTGTCTTCCTGCCTGTGTCTTTCCTTTTAAAAAAAAATGATTTGGGGAAATTCTCATGCTATAATATTAGGTAAAAAAAATCATGATATAGTATTTCATATATGAATGATGAGTGAGTGAATAAATGAATGAGCTACCTACCAAAAAGGGGACGGTTAAAGAAAGGAAACATTCTCAAATACTAAAAGTGCGTCTGCATCATGAAATAAGTGATATTGCTTTGTGTTTTCTAAATATTTACCAAAGCTCTATAACTGAAGAGACATTTATCAGTAAACGCCTGTTCCAACTTGACAGCGGAGGGAATGGGACTTACTGGCAGCTGACCCCCGCCCACCTCCAGCATTCTGACTCTTGAAGTCTCCTAGCAGACGTCTGCTGCCCACCAGGGAGAGCAGCCGGCCTCACCGCGAAGCTGGTGTCCTCCAGGGGAAGGCGGTCCCGCAGGGAGACACAGGGGGTCGGGAGGAGGGCTGTGAGGGCAGGAAGTCCCCAGAGGGGAAGCAGCCAGGGTCCCTCTCAGGGTAGTGCAGAGTATCACGCCGGCATCCACCACTTAGACAGAAGGGATTCTTTCATTATCCCTTTATTTCAAAATAGGCATTTACTACTTGTATAATTTAATTTTTTTTTAATTTGGGTTTTCTTTTTTCATTTCACCCACAATCACTAAGTAATTTCCCTGACAGAGTTCCAATTTTCTGTTCAAACTGTGCTTGCTATGCTCCTCCACATTATCTTTGCAATATTAAGGATCAGATAAAGTTTCGGACATCTGATTTAAGTAACTGTCCCAAGACAGACTTCGAATTGTGACCGTGTCAGCTGAATGCTCTGGGGGTCAGCAGGGGCGCTCTGTCACAACACTTCTACTGCAGTGAGCGACAAAAGAGGTATCTGTTTTAGAAGGGGCTGAATGTGGACATCAAGATAACTGGTATTGCGGTTCTTATTTCTTCCAGTGACATTTCAGTGTCTGTATAGAACGCATCTTCTACTTAGTCCCTATTGAGCAATTTGATAATATATTTATATCAAAGCCTTTGAAATGTGTTCAGAATGGGCAGGTTATGGTGGAATTGCAAACAACACCAAAATCACAACGAAGTTTTAGGCAAGCCCAGGTGGCTTTGTGGCTAAGTCCTTGATCTCCAGCTGGCGCTGTCCACACAGATCCCAAGGACCTAGATGTGTGTCCCAGGGCCAGCGGGCAACTAACAAGTTGAAGAGCTAAGTCAAATAATTCAATGCTTCTTCCTCCTCTCTCTTCCTGCCCGCCTGCCTACTCACCTTCATTCCCCCATGCACCTTTCCTTAAACGCGCACACACACACATTTATTTTTTCACTTACGTTACATGCTCAAGGCAAGTCACCAGGGACTATGACTGAGACACTGGCATAGTGGACCCAGGCTCATAGAGGAACCATGATCTAGGACGTCATTTATCACGGAGCAGAGGGATGCAGCCATGGGATTGCTAGGGAAAGAGGAGAACTGGCAGTGTGGCGGACAGTATTAATGACCATGCAATGCACTTCACTTCAGTCCCCTGCATACAAACACTCAGGAGTTTCTTCTGGATATAATGTATCAGGGCCTGAAAGGTTGCTTCCAGATGGGCAAGTTCATGAAACCCAGGAAGGCGGGGCTACTGGGGGGGGGCGGGCACTGGAGGGGGGCCGGGCCACTGGACTCAAGGGTTCCTGGTGAAGAAGTTTGATGATGGCCCTGCTCTGGTGGCTTGGACTGACCGCTCGCCCACAAAGTCACAGCTGCCATGGGCAAGAAGAAAATCACCGAGACAAAAGATCAAGTCTTTTGTGAAAATCACCTCATGCCCACAATGTACCCTGTCGATATTCCCCTGGGAAAAACCTGCTGTCAACAAGAATGTCTTCAGAAACCCTGCCCTTAGCAAGTCCTGACAAGTGGCCACGAAATATTTCAAGAAGCTAGAATTTTAAGTTGTGATTAATAGTTCTGAACACAGTAAATCAAACTATACCTGTTATAAATTGGGTATTTAAGGGACATGATTTATTTTAAAGTAAATAATGCATGCTTATCTAAAACAAACAAAACATTTTAAGCTTAAGAAAAAAAGATAAATGTTTCATTATTCTATGCTTTTATTTCATAAAATTTCTTCTAATTAAGCTTTATGATCACTAATGTTTTACAATTAAAGTTTCATTATTCTTTCATAGCTTGTTTTTAAATAGTGTGATTTATTTTCACAACATAGCAAATTTCAGATTCCTTTAAAAATGACTTTGTTGAAATTGTTTTCCAAAAAAAAGTTATTTTGTGCTCCCTGCTTCTCATACATTCAGGACCACATTTGTCTGCATCAACATTTCAGATGGACTTGGGGCCATCTGGGCCCAACGGACAGCAAATGATGAAGTAAAGCTGTAGAAATTATCCAAGATCTTTTGTGTGAATAAAGTCAATTAATTAGCTGAGGACCTAACAGCTTGGCCTTTGTACACTGAGGCAGAGCGTTTAATAATTCCACTGCAATTCCAATCTGAGCACTAAGACAAACAGATCAGTGTGAAACTACAACCCCTAATAAGATTAACAAAAATTTTGTAGGCTAAGAGCCCACTAATGAGGCTCGTTTTGTCCCCACTCCCTCCTGTTATGGGTTCACAGTCTATAGTTTTCAGTTTCCCCTTGCAAAGTCTGTTAAGTCTCAAAAACAACTCACAGGTCAGACTGACCTGGGATAACATTGGCACATGGGTATCTCAAATCTGGAGAAACAAGCACTGACTGGCAACTCCTCACTCCTCATGGTGCATGGTCAGCATCCTCCTTGCCCTCGTCCTGAGTTCTGCTGCTGAAACTGAAGCTGGAGATGAGCAGATGGCCCCCTGTTGGGAGGACATTCCCTTATCATGCAGCTCCAAGCTCAGACCCCCCCTTTAACTCAGACTCCTCTGGCTGCTTTTGCTTAGGGAGACTGAGGATTTGAGAGTTAGCGCTCCCCTGTCTGCAGAAAATAAGTTGACCTTTGCCCTTCTCCCAAGTCTCCTGCTCAGCTTTCATTCAGCCCTGCTGCACCAGAACCCCAGACTGGGCAGGAAGTGGAAGAGAATGCAGAGCTCAGAAACACACAAACAGAAATCCGATCTTTGACAAAGGCGCGTGGGTAATTCAGTGGAGAAAGAAAGAAATGGTCTTTTCTTTCATTTAAAAAAAAATTTTAAGTGGGGTGCGCCTCTGAAGGAGCAAGACACATGCTCCTGTGTTCAAGTCTTGGGGGCGGTGAACAACTAAAAAAAACAAAATAAAAACGTTTCTTTCTCCTTCTTTCCTGCCTACCTATTCACCTTCATTCCTGCTTGCCACTTGCCTTTATATATATATATTTTTTATTTTTAAGTGGAAGAAGGCAGGTAGGAATGAAGGCTGGCAAGCAGCAGGCAAGTAGGAAGGAAGAGAGAGGAGGAGGAAGCACTTAATCAGTTGTTCGGCCCACTCTTGGGTCACAAATGCTGGTCCTTTTCTTTTTCTTTTTTTTAAAGAAAAGGTGCAGGCAGAAATGAACACAAGTAGAGGGAGGCAGGCAGGAAGAAAGAGGAGGAAAAACACTTTTATTTATTTATTTCATTTGTTCATCTTGGTTGTTCCCCCTGGACCCTTGTCTGGAACCCGGGTCCTTGGGATGTATGTGAATGACCTGCAGTGATAACCGCTATGTTACCAGGGCACACTGACCCCAAGTCTTTGGGCTATGTGTGGACTGCGCCCCAGACACGGGCGAAACACCTGAGTCACTAGCACATGCCAGAAATAGTTTTCTCAATAAGTGGCACAGAGAATAGTATCTCCACGTAAAAAATTTAAAAAGATTCTAGATACACTTCTTACACCACTCACAAAAATTATTCAAAATGGTTCATAGACCTAAAGGTAAAATACAAAAATATACAACTTGTAGTAGAAAGTGTGAGAGAAAAATCTAAGTGACCTTGGGTTAGGTGATGATTTTCTAGATAAAACACTAAAAACATACACAATCCATGGCAGAAAAAACTGGCAAATTGGACTGCACTAAAGTAACAAATTTCTGCTCTACCAAGCTGAGCAATAATAGATAGTGCCTGGACAATTTTCAGAGTTCTGAAGTTTTAGCTTCCTTCTCCAGATTTAAGATCTGACATTCTGAAGATGGCAACAAACCCTAGGAGCTGATATACTGGCATACCATCTAAATGAGTACAGGAAATGGAGAGATTTCCATTTCCTCGAGAGGTGGAATTATTTCAGGTACATCATGATAGGTATTTTTATAATCAGGTACATCAGCTGCAAATGTACAATTATTTGCTCAGCCTCCAACCAGCAAAAGGGATGGAAGGTGGCCACTGAGATTCCTGGGTTTGCCCCTCTAGTCCAGCCATGAAGTTCCCAGAATCGTGGGAGTGATCCCACCCCGTCTTCTACATAGTGACTGAACAGCAGGTAGAAACACCTTCTCAGTAAGTTGAATATTCTATGCTGTGAACCTGGTCTCCCAGGTAGATCCAATGCAAAAACTCAAAACTCACTGTCAAATCACTGGCTGTTAATGTAAATGAATATTTCTAAGCTTTTAACAAAATATGTATATATATTTTTATTTTTATTTTATTTGTGTTGTGAGTAGAATTCTACTGAGTAAAAAGTACTTAATTTATGACTGAGTCATTGAGAAAATTAAATAATGCAGTTTTTTAAAAGCGTGGTAAGGTCACATAAATGTTATATACATTTACATAAACCAACATTTTAACAATTCAGTGGCCTTCAGTACATTCCTGGTGCTGTGCAATCATTACCACTGCTACTTCCAGAACTTCTTTATCATCCCACAAGAAAGCCGTGCCCATTGAGCAGTCACTCCAGATTCCCCAGCCCCTGTCTTCCCTGACTCTGGCAACTACTAACGTACTTCCTGAATCTATGGGTTTTTCTATTTTGAATAGTTAATGTCAATGTAATCATACCCTATGCAATCTTTTGTGCCTGATTTCATTCACCTACCAAAATGTCTTCTAGCTTTATCTATGTTGTAGCAAGTATCAATATTTCATCACTTTTCATGGCTGAATACTATTCCCGCGCAGGATATGCCACATTTTATTTATCCATTTGTCAGTAATGGACATGCGGGTTAGTTCTACCTTTTGGCTCTTGTGAGCATGGCTGCTCTGAACGTTCCGATGCACGTTTTGTTGGAACAAACACCTGTTCTCCGCCTTCAGGGATACGTACCTAGAAGCAGCCTTATTGGGTCACGTGGTGAAACCATCAAGCGAGCTTTGTATAGTGGCTGCACCATTTAAATCTCCGCCAGGAAAGGGTCCCGTTCGCTCTGCTCCCTCATCAGTCTTCTGAGGACGTGTGTGTGTGTGTGTGTGTGTGTGTGTGTGTGTTTGCCATAACCATCCTAATGAGTGTGCGATGGCATCTCACTGTGACTTTTTTAAAATAAGGTTCAGACTGGAAGAGGCGGGAGGAAGCACCTTCGTTGATTTTACTTAGCTGTTCATCCTGGTTGCTTCCCTTGTCCCAGGTCTCAAACCCGGGTTCTCCAGATGTTCGTGGCCTGCGCCAGCGACGGTGACTGACAAGACGGCTGCTCCGGAGACGCCACTCATTCTCGTTGTAATTTCTGTTTGCATCTCCTAAATGACCAACGACGTAAAACATCCTTTTAGGTGTTTATTGGGTCTTTGTATTTCTTTGGAGAAATTTCTTGGTCTTAACATTTTTAATCGTGGTACAAAATAGCATATTTACTGGCAACCAACTTTCAGTGCACATCACAGCATGACCGACGCCACTGCCGCATCACAGGTCTCTGGGCCGCCTCCATCTTTGTGCCAGAAACTGCACTCACCGAAGGCCACCTCCCCGACCCCCTCCCGCCGGCAGCCACCTTTCCACTGTCTGCTTTTGTGAGTTGTGTTACTTTAGGAAGCTCATAGGAGTGGAATCATGAAGGATTTGTTTTGTCGTGGTTGGTTTATTTCATTCAGTCTACTGTCCTGAAATGTCATCAAAAACACGGCAAGTTTTCCTTCTCTTTTAGGCAGAATAGTATTCATCGCTTGCATATGCATTTTCTTTCTCCACTTGGTAGGTTTAGGTTGTCTCAGCAGCTTGTCTATTATGAACAATGCCGCAGTGAGCGTGAAGGTACAAATCTGTTTTCAGTTTTTTGAGGCATATGCCCCATAGCAGGATTGCTGGGCTAGATGTAAATTCTATTTTAAATATTTTTGAAGAACTCTACACTGTTTTCCATAGCGGTGGCACCGTTTTACAAAACAGGGCACTGGAGTTTCCATTTCTCCACATCCTTGACGACACTTGTTATTGTCTCACGTATATTTTATGTTATTTGTTATTTGGTTTGTTTTGACATAGCACCATCCTAATGGGTGTGAAATGATATCTCATGATGGTTTTGATTGGCATTTCCCTGAGGATCAGTAATGTTGAACATCTTTTCATAGACATTTGCATATCATTTTTGGAGAAATGACTAAGTCTTTTGACCATTTTTGAATCAGGATATTTGGGTTCTTTTTTTTTAATGAAGAAATTCAGTGCTTTGTTAAATTGTTGCTTCTTTTCCTGCAAAGATGTTTCTTTACTGTATAAAACAGCACCAGCCAACACAGTATATTGCAAAATTAAGACAGTATTGCTTTTAGCTGACACTGTACAACTAACACAATGATTCTCCCGGCTGGCAGCTATTTCCATGGCACGGTCATTAAGCATTTTTATCTAAATCTAGGAATGGATGAATTAATGAAAGTTTCAATGTTATACAAGGCTTAAATTAAGGTAACAATGCTATCCCTGAATTACATAATTTTTTTGAAGAAAAGGTGCAGGCAGGAATAAATGCCAGCAGAAGCAGGCAGGAAGAGAGAGACGGAAGAAGTGTTTTATTTTATTTTATTTTGTTGTTCTTCTTGGATTTCTCGCTCAGTCCCAGGACGTGGACCCAAGTCCCACCAAAAATGTTTCAAGCAGAAATAGAAAATCTAAACAATCCTATACAAGTAGAGACTGAATTGGTATTTAAAAACCTCCCACTAAACAGGACCAGCTAATTTCACTGGAGAAGTTAAAGAAAACTAAACACCAACCCTTCAAAAACTCTTCCAAATAACTGAAGGGGTGGAAACACTTTTTAATTCATTTTATGAGTCTAGAAGTACTATGATTCTAAAACCAGATAAAGATACTACCAAAAAAAAAAAAAAAAAGTTGTAGACCAGTTTCCCTGATGAATATTGATGCAAAAATCCTCAACAAAATACTAGCAAACAAAATTCAACAACACATCAAAAGAATTCTATACTATGACCAGGTAGGATTTATCCCTGGGATTCAAGAATGGTTCAATACATAAAAATCAATAAAGGTGATATACTCCATTAAAAGACTGAAGGACAAAAATCACACAAAATTATTTAAACTGATGCAGAAAAGGAATTTAAAAGAATGTAATACCCTTTTACGATAAAAACAAGCATCATTCAACTCAACAAACCAGGAGTTACTTGAACAAAATAAAGATCATAGGTAAAAAGCCCATGGATAACATTATATTCAATGGCAATAAACTAAAAGTTTCCCTGAAATCAGGAATAAAGTAAAAAGGCCCACACTTGTCACTTCTGCTTAACATAGTACTAGAAATTCTAGTCAGAGCAATTAGGCCAGAAAAATATAAGGCATCAAAGTTCTAATGGCATTTTTCATAGTAGTAGGAAAAACATTCAAAGATTCAAATGGGATAGCGAAGGACCCTAATAGCCAAAGGAATCTTGAAAAAGATCCAAACTGGAGGCCTCGTTCTTCCTGATTTCAAAGACATTACAAAGCTACAGAAGTCAAACAGTATGCTGTTGGCATAAAGCCAGACAAACCAAGCCCGATGAAACAGCATGGCATCTGTGGTCCAACAATCTTCGACATGAGTGCAAAGGCTACACAAGGGTAAAGAACAGTCTCTTCAGCAAGTGATGCGGGGAAAACATATGCAAAAGAATGAGGATGGACTTTATCTTACAACATATACAAAAATTAACTCAACATGCACAAAAGGTCTAACTGTAAGACCTGAGACCATAAATCTCCTAGGAGAAAACAGAGAGAGAAAACCTTCATGCCGATGGAATAGGCAATGATTTCTTAGCTATGGCACCAAAAGCACAGGTGACAAAAGCAAAAATCTCAAACTCAGACTTATATGTAGCAAAGGAAACAATCAACAGAGTGAAAAGGAATTATGGACTGAGAGAAAATCTTTGCAAACCATTGATCACATATAGGGTTAATATCCAGAATAAAGAACTCTGCAGGAAAAAAAAAAGACAAAAATTTAAACAAAACCAAAGAATTTAAAATGACAAAAATAATAAGAAAATAAAAAAAAAAACAACCAAGCAAATGAAAACCATGC
This sequence comes from Solenodon paradoxus, assembly GCA_004363575.1. Taxonomy (NCBI): domain Eukaryota; kingdom Metazoa; phylum Chordata; class Mammalia; order Eulipotyphla; family Solenodontidae; genus Solenodon; species Solenodon paradoxus. Next base: position 201,227 of record RJWH01000458.1, read on the forward strand.
AATCTAATAACAAGAAATCAGGGGTTCTGAGTAGACCAGCCTATAGCCTGAGAACTCTCAGGGCAAAGGTTCACAGACAAACATGAATGGATAACAACAGAAAATGGTATTGCAAAGTGAGAATCAGCAATATTACACAAGAAGTTTTGGGAGGTGTGGTTTAGGATAATCTGAAGTTGGGACAAAACTGAATAATGAACGTGGTGCTTTGGAAAGTGTGAAATCTGCTTGTGAACTCTATTCTGTCAGAGGAAGTGACTGAAATTATGCAGCTCTGTAGAAAATTCAGAATTTGTTAAGAAACCTTGTTATGAAAATGGCTGGCTGATCACAATGACACTGAGTGACCCTTCAGAACTAGATGAACTAATGAGTGAAGGAGCATGTGAGAAATAGATAAAGTCTAATGAGGCGTGAAATGGAGCCCTTAAATAGAACAATCTAGTCCAGCAATGTTGTCTTAAACAAGCAGGTGGAGAGAAGATTTAAAATAGCACCTTCTTAGTAATAAGGAAAAGAGCAACTTGCAACAACAATGTTACTGGAAGAAAATATCCCTTAACTTTCTCGTGATGGCAGATACGCACAATATGCATCTTTTTCACAGCATGCTATTATTTTTAGGCTAGGCTCCAGTTCAGAACTCCTGAAATTATCTGTGGTAAAAGCTAGTTATAAAATTATGTAATTCCGGCGTGCTCTGGCGGAATAGTGGTTTGGTTAGCCGTCTTCCACCTGCGCAGTCCACATGCTTCTGCTACGCCGCCAGGGCTTGCCTTTGCAGATCTTTTCAAAGAACGAACTTTTTTATTTCATTGATTCTTTTGTTTTTATATTCGCTATTTCATTCCCACTCTGTATCTTTATTATTTCCTTCCCTCTGCTGGTTTTGGATTTAGTTTTCTCTTCTTTTTCTAATTCCTTAGGTATGAAGTTAGGGTATGGATATGAAATCTTAAGTCTTCTTATATACAGGCATGTACATACTATTCTCTCATCGTGCTTCCACATAAATTATGGTATGTTGCTTTTCTGTTTGTTTGTTTTGTTTTTTAAAGAGACGAGGGAGGGAGAAAGGAAAGAAGGAAGGAGGGAAGGAAGGAGGATCTTTATTTAGTTGTATATTTTGGTCTCCCAGCTCCCATCCCCCAGTCGAGAACCTGGGTCCCTGGGCTTTACATTGTCACACTCCAGCATCTCAGCCACAAGGGCACATCATATGTTGTGTTTTGTTTTCAATTATCTAAAGGATTTTCCTAATTTCTCTGTGATTTATTCTTTCATCCAATAATTTTGCTTTATTGCAGGCAGGAATGAATGAAGGCAAGTAGGCAGGTCGGCTGGGAGAGGAGAAAGGAGCATCTTTATCTTTATTTAGCTGTTCACACTGGTTGTTCATTCCCCTTCCCCTGCGGGCCCTAGGACTCAAATCCAAATATTTGCAAATCATCTGTCTTATCAGATAAGTACATAAAGAACTCATACAAGTATACCAAAAAACAATGAACATACCCAAGAAAAATCCAAATGGCCTAGTGGTCTAGCACATCCAAGGAGCAGTGCCCCACACATCGCAAGGGCCTGAGTTCAAGACCCGGGGCCAGGAGACTAAGCAATGTGAACAGCTGAATAAGGTATTTCTTCCACTTCTTTCTTAATAATAATATTAATATTAATAATAGATAGAAGGTCAGAGTGGCCATTTTTTCCAAAGACAAAAGATAACCTGATTTTACTTTCAGGTGTGTGGTCATGAGCATCCATGTTGAATCTCTGAGTGCCTGGAAATTAAAGAGCTGCACTATGGTTTCAAAGTGATCTCTTTGTCCCTCTGGTGGCCCTTGCTTTCTTGAAAGCTTGGCCTTTAAAACTGTATTCGCCCTGCATTTCCGGTCTCCGCAGTGGAGCGGAGGAGCTGGTCTGCTTCAGTGCCTGACCGAAAGCTTGTATATGAAGCTTGATCAACTCTCATTCATGCATTCGCTCTCATGTAACGTTATTTATGGATGACCTACTATGTGCTAGGAACAGTTAGGCAATGGGAATCCAGTGGTAAATGAGTCAGATTTCATTCCCATTTTCAGAGAGTCCATTCTTTAGCTGACAGGGAAGCTTTCCTCATTATTTTCACATGGTCCCTCAGCCATGTAGCACACCTGCCCATGTTTCTTTCTCGTTTCCTGAAGCCCATATCCTCTAGTTGCTTCCTGAGTCGGATGCACAGTCCTCCTGGTTCAGGTGCAAAGTCGGCAGTTGGAGTGTAGAACAGTAAGGCCCGAGGACCTGGGTTTGTAACCTGGGAACCAGGGTTGGGGCTGGGAGTTACTTCCTCCTCCCCTTCCTTCCTTCCAACTCTCTCCCGTCATTTCTCAAAAACATTTTTTATTCCTATTTCAGTGGAGACTAGGAGAATTTAATTTTGTGTGATTACGTCTGCTGTAATTCTTGATGATGGGATCTCATGGCTGGGCTCTGGGAAGTTTCTCATGCCCTGCGGAGAAATGCAGTTCCCAAGAACGGTCACACGGTGGCTCAGCGACCCTGTATTTAATGTACGTCTTTCCACGCCCACCCGTCAGCCCACAAGAGTTATCTTGGTTAATCCAGCAGAGACGCACAACACAGCATGGAGCATGCGCACTGGACTGAGCTTGCGAGCACCTTCTGGTCTATCTCCTTTGGGAGACAAGGGAATGGAGACCCACCAGTGTCTCCTATTCGAAGAGGGACGGCAGGAACAGACCTGGGCTTGAATTTTCAAAGTTTATTTACAGTTATATTTGAAATTGCCTTCAAACTGGAATAGAGAGGCCTGCCCTTATGGCTCAGGTGGCTGGGGCGTGAACCACGTAAGAGTCCAAGGACCCAGGTTTGTGACTTGGAGGGGAGACAACCAAGTAAATATAAATGCTTCTTCCTCAACCTCCCCTTCTTGCTCCCTCCTTCGCTTCCTCCCTTCCTTCCTTTCTTAAACAGAATTTTGGAATACAAATGTGAGTGCGTGCAATGAGGGGTGGGGACCAGGAGGTCAGCATACTCCCTGCTGAATGTGGTGAAAGCAGCAGAAGCAGAAGGCAGCCCCTGGACAGCAGGGCACGAGTGCTCACAATACAAAGGGGCAAGACTGGGTCTCTGGCCACCGACCAAAATTTACAATATGGTAAGGAAATGAGCCGAGAAGACCACCCAACCAAGAAGTCTGTGATATATGCCCAGCAGAAACGTAGCTCAAACACGCTCTTCTCCATATGGAGCAGGGAGAGGCCACCTTCCGTTCAGGAGTGGGCAACACCCTTGCTGGCAGGACTTGGGCTAGCCTTGGAATATAGAAAAGACCAAGCCCACTCAAACTGGAATGCACATAAGCATTAGATGTAGATTCTATTTCACTGGGCTGTGTGTTCCGAAGATGCACATTTCTCACGTTCCCAGGTGATTCCAGTGTGGCGGAGCTGAAGATCACGCCTAAGTAACAAGGGCAGAGGCCCTGGTGCGTGAACTTGGCTACAGTCACGTGGGAAGTTAAAGCAAAAAACCACTAACACTCCACATTCTCATCTAGAGATTCTGTTTAATTAGATAGGAGTGTAACCTTGGCATTGTCATTTCAATGATTTATTTTTAAAGGAAAGGTGCTGGCAGGAGTGAAGGCACAGGGAGAGGAGGAAGATGCACCCCTATGTATTTTTTTATCTTGTTGTACATCTTGGTTGTCTCCATCACCTACCTCCCCGCCTCCCCACACCCCAGGGCATGAACCCAGGTCCTTGGGACGCACATAGGCTTCACTCAGCCAGAGGCAGTGCACCCAGCTGCTACACCACTGTGCCAAGCATGGGTGTTTTAAAAAGCACTTTTCAGATGATTCTAATGGGAGGTAAAGTTCAAGCACCACTGGCGTCAGGACCATCACTTTTGTTTTTTTCACCCAGCACTTCAATCCCCATCTTCGGGTCAGAGCCCACTCCCTAGTGGTGAAGCTAAGACTAAAAATACTCCCTTTTCTTCATTTTCTTAGTATCTGGGGCACCAGCAAGTACCTTGGGCTTCCCCAAACCAGCCACCCCAGGATTTGTAGCAGAAGCTCCTGAAAACAAAGGCGCCACATGGGACTGACTTTAGGATTTTGGCAATCATGGTAGCTATATGGTTTCCAGAGGCAGCAGCGACTGTTCTTGGGGCATGATGTTCAGCAGCGGTGACAATATGTTTGATACAAGTCTCTCCAAGAAGAGATTAGTTGTTATTTAGTGCTGTTCTTTGATTATTTGAAAAGAAACGTGCAGACAGGAATGAAGGTGTGTGGAGGCAGGAAGGAAGCAGCATTTCAGTTTCGTTTTCATCATGGCTGTTCCCCAGTCCCAGGATGCGAACCCTGGATGTGGCTGCGCCCAAGCACGACTCCACCAGGACACACAGCTGGTGGGCATTTGTGGCAACTGAGCTCTTAGGTAGACTGTGCTTTTAGGAAAAAGCTAAGGGATTCCAAGAACTCGAATGTCTCCAGCCCAAGATAGTGTCTATGCTATAGCAGCTCATTCCATGCCTCTCACTGCTGCCCCAGTGGTGTAGTTTGTGTAAAGCAGACAAGACAAATTATTCTCTTATCAGTGAGAGGTATGAGAAGGGAAGACAGAGGCATTTCCAATAGTGACAATTACTGTGGCGTGGTGAACTCAGGGGCTTAACAGATGATGTATTCAGTTTACTGGTCACAGTGAGCCCTTCGAGCTGTCTCCCAAGCTCTATTGATGTCTGTCCTTAGAGTTTGAGAATTTCTGTATGATGTGACAGGATGACTCTGGCTCATCTTACACGTCTCCTGCCACCAACGTGGAACCTGCCGTTTCTTCCAGAACTCTTGGTTTCTTTCAGTGGGAAAGGGAATTTCTTAGGGCCCAGAAGCTTGTAGTCTTCGGAGGTTAGTGGGTCTCCTGCATTCACTTGCTCTAGAGGCATGTTCGAGTCCCTTTGAGAGGCAGTCCCTGCTCTCGACAGTGCTCTAACTGGTGGAGGACATTTCAAGGGCATTAAGGTTGGATTTTGATCAGGTGGAGTAGTGCCATCATTTCCATAAAAACGCAGCATCTAGGATAGCAAAGACCAAGAACGCGTGCAGCAAAACTTCAGTGATGTTACTTCTATCCTTGGAATTCAGTGTTACATCTTCGAGCATCTACTTCCTAGGTGTACTTAGGTGGCCTGTTAGAGAAAATCGAGCCTGTGTTAAAAGGGATGCGAGGAGAGCCCACGCTCCACATTGTCACAGCTGCAGGAAAGCGGGGGCTTAGCAAATGCAGCCCCGCTCACTCCAGCTGTGCCCTGAGCTCTCATCCCAGGGAGCTCACCTCAGCATCTTCACTACACGGGAGTTTCATGGAAAACACCTGCCTTTAAAATCTTCCAGTCCCAAGTTGTTCTGTGATCGACAAGGTGAAACGTAACATGCTTCACGGCCCCTTCAGGACTTCAGAAGAGGCCGGGGAGCAGCCTTTCCTTCGAGTTCTATCATTTCAACGCTGTCAGCTCTGCTGCCCGCACACCTGGCATCTAAAGCAGACCTTGTCCACTCAGCTGCACTTCAGGCACTTACCGGAGAGCTTGCTCCTGGACTGTTCTCCAGCGCCAATCAAAAGGCCAACTGAGACCATTTCAGAATCTAACGGAATGTTAGTTGCCTTTCTTTTAAGCAGCAACAAATTGTCTGTAGCAAGTCGAAATCACCATGAAGCTACCTAGGCTTTGTCCCTTAAAAGTTCCCTTTAGAAATGCCAGCAACTCATAATTTATACTTTATTGAGAATTCAGTAAATGAAGAGGCATCAAGCAAATTTATGCATTTTATGCACTTACATTAAGGGCATTTCCACCGTGCATGCAGTTCAATGACCCTTAATGGCAGAAATTTCTGAATTTTGTGCTAGATTATCTTTCCTTTCCTTGTGCTAGACTGTCATGCTCTTTAACAAGATGCAACAGGAACACAAGGTATCTCTATCTCGGTGCTGGAAATCTCATCCAAATTCAGTGTCGCAACAAAGCCTTCTTTACTTGGAGCCCTCAACTCGACTCTTCGCAGCTCGGGACCCTGTACTGCGTCGCTCTATTCATCACCGACTCCATGAAATTCCCTGGGAAGTTGGCATAAAGTCTATGTACCTGCCTTCTTTCCTCTCCACTCTGTGTTATTTCACTGCTGTGGTCATTATTAAGCAATAAAAGCCCCTCTGAAAGTATAGTCTCAGAAAGCCAACTGAGAGAACTGAAAAACAACTGTCATTACTTTCCGTCAAAAGGTGGTTTGGAGGAGGAAACAAAATTTGCAAAGTGATGAGGGGTAACGCAGTAACAGCTAATTCAGCGAAATACCTGTCAAGGGCAGTACTGTTAGAAGGTACTGAGGTTAGGCACAAAGGTTACATCACTGAGAAGTGACTGCTCAGTAGCACCGTTGGCTCTGGCACCTGTTTATTACCCCCCAATAATCATTACAACCCGTCGCAGCACCTGGTCCGAGGAAACTAACCCGGTGAAGTGAGAACACAAAGGACATTGGTTTGAGGCTCAATTTCAAAATCCAACACCAGCTCTGACTGGCGGTGCAATTTTAAGGAAACTAACCTGAGCCAGGTGGACGACGACGATGTAACTTGAAGAACATGTAACTTGAAGTGCCCCCAACACCCAGTCTTCCGAGTAGAAGTGTGCTGGTCCGTAACTCAGCCCTTGCATCCCCCTCAGCCACAGCTTTCGATGGGTCCTATTCAAATTTCAGCGTGACAGCTTCCCAGGTGGTCGCTGGAGCCCTTCAGTTTCCCTTCCTCCTGGTCACCCAGACCCGCCTCCTCAGTGTCGCCACTCCCAGGGATGCAGGACTCCCTGCTAACCCTGCACGGAAAGCTTCTTTCTCATTTCCTCTTTGTCCCTTCTCCGGGAGCCCTCCCATTTGCCCTACCAAGCACTCCATGTATCAAAGAACCAATTCATGTTCCTCTTCACTCGAGAAGTAGGTTCAACTCTTCTCACCGGCTAAGGCGGGACCACGACATGTGGCTCTCATGCAGGCTGATGTGCTTACTGCTCTGACTTTCTAAACCGGATGATAACATTAAGGGCAGAGGCCATTTTCCATTTTTCTAAACCAATCTTGAAGGCAGAATCCTCGGCCCCGGCCTAGGCACACAGAAGTATGTGGAAAGGGAGGGGATGAGGAAGCATAAAAAGATTTCAATTATAAACACTGAAATATGAGAAAACCTCCATATAGATCACCCTCCAGCAGAAATAATCTTGTCAACAAATATTTATCTTTATTGACTAATAAGGCCTTAATACAGGATTAAATATTTCTTTCAACAATACTATTTATGAAACAAAGCAGTCACTTATGGTTCACAAAAAAAAAGGTAAAAAATATTTTCAGTTTTCAGATGGAAGGAAAGACACTAACACCAAGGATTCATGCCCAGCATGGCGAGCCCACTTTGGCGCCTGTGGGGAATCGCTGACGGCGGCGGCAGCTGGCCTTCAGCACGTTCTGCTACGTTAGCTGGGAAGTGACGAGTGACAAGGGCTGCGGTACCACTTGGGCACCTGGCTATTTCTGCTTTAGTCTTACAGATAATTCTCTTTAACACGTTGTTTCTTACCAAAGATAATTCTTGAAATGGTCTTCCCAGTTTTCCCTAAGGTTGAGAAAGTCATCTCCCTTCTATTTCTGCCACTTAACATTCAGTTTGCTTTCTGAATTTTCAGAAGCAACCCTCCATCTTCAACTCTATAAATAAATGAAGACCAAGCCACACAGTTGGAAATCAAGTTTTGTTTTTATATGAACAGAAGTAGACCATCTAGAAATATTTCCATTTATTTAAACTGTTGAGTAGAATATGAAACCGAATTTGTAGCTAGTACCAGAGAATGGACTTCATTAACTGTTTGGTGTTTAATGAGAACAGCTTCTACACAGGATCCCAAGAGACTTACAGAGAAAAAGGGCAAAGCCCTAATATTAAGCAAATAAAACTCATGTTTCAAACAGGTTATACAAAAATTGTGTATTTTTTCATTTCCCTTTTTTTGATATTTAGAAAGTGCAGATTTAACAAAAGGTAGCCATATCCTTTCTATATACAATGCCGATTATAATTATGCAAACAAAATTGTGTCAGTCTGTTACCCAAAAATCCCAGTGTTTAGTTCTCAAACCTTAAGTCACTGAATTGAATAAGGATTAAGGAGGGTTAAAATAAAAGCTATTGCCACATTCCAGATAAAGGAAAGCAACAAACACCTTAAAATGAATCTATCAACAGTAGGCTTAACCTAAAACTTGGAGAAGTTGAACATCATTTCATTATTTTTAGTGGAGAATTAAGGATTATTTGGCAATGCTGCATTTACTAGCCGTAAACAATGATAAAGTCAAGTGAGGAAAAAAAAAACCTAGGAACCAGTGAGGCATATAAAATTGTTTTTAGGGCACTATCTGAAAAATCCATGGATGTTCATAGCAGATACGTCGTCCCTATGTTGTTTATGTGAGCCAAGAGGGCATTGAAATGCTGCCCACAACACAGAAAAGACTTTTCAATGGAAGCTGCTGTCCTAAACTCAGCCTCTGCTAGAAATGAATCGTGCTATTCACAATTATTTCAACAAAGGTATCATCTTAGGGTGAGAGCAGCTTAAGCAAACTCAACTTACCCTATCCTAATGATAAGCAAAGAAGCAAAACTAGAAAAATGAAGTGGAAAAAAAAGGTTGTTAGAGATAGCTAGAGATCTTATCCTCACACGAAAAGCCTTTTGTTGTCCTTTTCCCAAATCCATGGTAATACAAGTGTTCCAAAGGGATGTGAAGACAGGACTTAAAATTAATATTCTGAAGAATTTCTCAACCTTAAGGTAAAGACGACTTAACACTTAAAAAGTGTTCTTCAAAGGCCAAATCTCAACACATCTGGCAAACATGTTAATAGATTTACTCCTTCATGCCTTTTTAAAAACCTTTACTGGGTTACCAAACTGCTAGAGGAGTTGCCGAAATGGAGCTACTTGATTTTAGGTTACAAGATTTGTTCTAGCAAAGTGAACAGGCTATACACCTAACCAGAAAGACAAACCACAATACCCTCCAAACACGAGTGCATGCATTTAACTCTTCCATTTCATAGACGCAATGGGTAGACAGGAAGGGAACAGAGAGGGAAGATGGAACATGAAGTAAAACGGTAAATGAAGGCATCTGGGACAGAAGCTTCAGAGGAGAGAAATGAGGGGAAGACACAGTTAACTGGCATTTGATAGTAAGCAGTTAGAATTTATCTTTCAGTTCACTTATCAAGTTAAGTCAGTGCTTTGTTAAACTTGGCAAACTGACTAATTTGCCCCTTTTATCTTTAAATAGCTCATACCGTGGGGTGGCGGGGAGGGAGAAGTAAATAAAGAAGCATGCTGGGAGACAAGACTTAAGAAAAAAGTGGCCAAGGAGAAGAACCAGTGGCAGAAATCGTTTTAAATAAACATCAAGGCCACTTAAAATGAGAGTCAGCAAACCAAAGCGATCATTTCTGCATTACCCTTTGTCCTCAATTTACTACTATGAAAAGTACAGCCAAGCAAACCACAAACATCTGGATGGTTTATGTTTGGATGATGTCTCCTGCACATGCTTCCACCAAAACTAAAAAAGAAAAACTAAAGAAGTTCCTTTCCATATAAGGCACAGGACAAAATTAATCCCATTTACATATTCAAGGCGAAAATGAGTGTTTTCCTGGCTTTTGTTTCTTTCTTTTGCCATCACGTTTATAGATTATAGGGACTCAAGCACATTATCCATGACAGAAAATTCCACTGTTGTACAAAATAAAATTGTTAATTCTAACTTTTATTCTTATACAATTTGCAGAATAGAGTTGAAATGATTGCTATAGGTTTTAACGTTGATAAGAACTGGACTATAATACAACTGAAATGCAGGGGTGAGCTCAGCAAGTACATTTAAAAATGAAGTCACAGACATGATTCTTCTATACATTTCCTTTGTTTGAAGAAAATTAGAAAGTCAGCAAGCAGTCACAAATGAAAGAACAAATAAAACAGATAGTTAAGATGAGGAACAGATTTTCTGCTGAAGAGTTAGAAGTGGAGAGTGGTGTGTGTTGCAGCGCGAGAGAGAAAACAGCGGTGGACGGCAGCTGATGAGCCAGGAGAACGCTCAGCAACACTTGCTCTTCCAGCCCGCCACGCCGCCTCCGCTGCTGATGTCCACATTCTCGCTGTTGGGTTCTTTTACAGGGGTCTGGAACAGACACACAGGGAGGTAACCACGAAACACGCCTTGGTAGGTAAGTCAAGATTACACAGAAATAATCTCTTAAGTGCTAATTTATACAACAAAATGCAATGATAGTCACATGAGCTAGGTTTTCTCTCCAAGCAAAGATGAGGAGGCTTTGCTTCTGATCTTTCTTTTGCTGGCTTCCTCCAAGCTGTGAAATATCAGATGCCCCCTGACAACCCTTTATAAAGCTTCTGAAATGTTTGCCCTAAGTCTTTTGAAATGTTTTATTATCTCCTAGCATCAACCCAGGAGTCCCTAGTACTTAGGTATAAAATCAATGTTGGGGTGGCCTGTACCTTTTTCTTGAAACAAACGAACAAAATGTTGGGTCTTACTAACTTTAGAGAAACAAAACAGCCCTTTTCTGCTTAATACTTGCCTTTTGACATGAAAGCTTCACCATATTTGCCATAGCTCTTAAAAGGCATCTAAACTATGATATACTAGAAACATTAAGAAGAGGAAAACTAGTAAATACAGAGTTGCAGAATTCATGTTAAAAATGGATATAGAGAAAAACCAGGGCAGCCCAGGCCTCTGTGAAGCCAGGGACCCGGGTTCACCACCTGCGCTGGGTAGAAAACCTAAAAATAAAGCAAATAAAAGTGCTTCCTATTCTTCTTCCTCCTTCCTTAAGAGTGCTTCTTTCTCTCTCTTAAAAAAAAGGGATAAAAATATCAAAAGGATAGACATCAAAATGTTAACAGCACTGTTCCATAAGTGACGGTTGTATGAGTGATTTTCTTCTTTGCACTATACTGTATTTCCCTAACACTGTAAATACTAAACTCAAAATCAGAGTATACTATTTTAAATGGCTACACTGAATGTATGAAAGAAAAATGTTTTTGATAGTTTCATACAGTATATAAAAACCTTAAATATGCTTGAAGAATTTTTAGTATATACTATGACACCAACAAATAAAAAATATAGAATATAATGCGAAATGCAAATAGAATATTCCCAGAAAGCTCCCTGTGTCCCTTTCAGATCAGTATTACCCTCCTAAAGATAATCACTACTGTCACCATAGATGAGTTTTTTTCTGTTCTTGGCCTTCATATATAGGGGATCATAGCTGATATATTCTTTTGTGTGTAGCAGTTCATCATGAATGGAATTTTAAAAGACAGGATGTAGTTGCGAATGTATTCTCTCGTTAAAACAATATAAAGTTAAGGTAGTCCGAGAGGAAAAACTTGTTAATATTTAAAAACCTCATACAGCTCCAAGAAAAGACTGTTGCACAATAAGGAGAAACTTCTACTTAGGCTTTGAGCTCACCTACCTTACGGACTTCTTCTCAGCTGTGTTTTAAAGCCGCAAGGCCTGCATTAGAAAGAGCTTTGTGGGTTTTCCTGGACAAGCGACTTTACTCTGGATACAGATTTTTGAGAAAATGGTGCAGAAGAGAAAGAGCCCACGGGACGTGTTTTCTCCAGGAATATGCCGGATGGGTCAATATTATTTAAGGACATGAACACTTCTTACTAGGGAGGTGACTCAATTATTCATTTAGCACCTTACTCAGACCATGCTTTTATAATTTAACTTAGATCCCAGAAACACTCTCTAAAAAGGGAAACTATCTCAGCGTGCACAGCAAAACACTTCAAAGTCAAGAGTATGAATCTAGTTCATTAGATGCAACTTTAAGCTGTTTCCCAGTCAGGAATAAAAAAGGCCAATAACTACTAAATAGAAAAAGCAGGCAGAAGAATAAACAAAGTTTACAGAAGAGGAAATATAAAAGTGATTCTTAAATGTATCTTCAAAAAAATGTTCACCCTGCTCAGAAGATCTGCCAAATTAAATGCACATGTCTTTTCACAGCTGTCAGGTTGGGAAAGATGTGCCAGGCCTGTGACTCACTCTGGTGACTAGAGCGGGAGAAACACGCTCCCGTGCACTGCTATACGGATGAGTGTGAATAGGAGACCCTTTATGACAATGTGGCTTCACATACTAGAATGATAAATTTATACATGTGCTCCTTGGTCACTTCTGGCAACCTGTTCTTCATATATACTTGCCTATGCGAAAAATGATTTAAATGACTCATTTCCACAAAATTCACGAGATCATAAAACTGAAAATGACCTAAATGTCCCTCACTGGGAGACTAGCTCAACTACAGTACGTCCTCTCAAAGGAGTAGCATTTTATTTATTTATTCTTATTTTAAAGGGAAGGTGCAGGAAAGAATGAAGATAAATAGGCAGGCAGGACGAGATGGAGGAAGATGCACTTGACTTTATCTTACTGTTATTTAGTGCTCAACCTGGCTGCTGCCCTGGCCCTAGGATATGAACCCAAGTCCCTGGGATGTACGTGGACTGCATTTAGCAGGAGGCTGTGGTCCTAACCGCGACTCTGCCGAGGCCGGCCTGAATTATTTTCAAGGTTGAATTATTTTATGTACAATAAGCGAAAGAAGTCAAACAGTATAGAATGTTACTTTATTTTTAAGAGGGAGGGGGAACCATGAGAGTAGGCTGGTAATAAGTATATTCGTATTTACTTATATTAATATACAAAATTAATTACACTGGTTACTTACGGGAAAAAGATGAAGAGTTGGGGGAATGTAATGGGAGACTTCATGGGAATGGCCTATTCAAATAGTTTTAAGTTAAAAATGTTTTAAGTTGCTTTCATTTTAAAGTTAATTTTTCTTACTAACTCAGGAGAGAAAGCATTTCATAGAAAAGTGTGAATCAGGAATCTACTGTTTCACATTTCTAATGCAAAGCAAGTTTACATTTGAGGCTTTATCAAAAAGTGCAAATACATACAAAAGTGCATTTGTGTGTGTGCGTGCGTGCGTGTAAAAGGAAAGTTGTAGGCAGGAATTAAGGTGAGCAGAGGCAGGCAGAGACAGGAGGAAGAAGCACTTTTTATTTATATTATTTAGTTGTTTATCTGTGCTGTCTCCCTATCCCACCGCATGAATCCCTGAGTCCCTGGATGTGTGTCAACTGTGCCAGGCAGAGTCAGCAAATTTAAATGCTAAACCACCAAGGCAAGTCATGTGCAGCATCTGTATGAGAACAAAACACAAAAAAACGCTACCATGTATTTAAGACGTCCTATGTGAGGAGGATTCTAGACTGATTTCTTCATTAGCACATACATACATTTTAACCCTTAATATGACAAGAAAGACCTGCCTCACTGGGATACAGATTATATTATAGCTATATGGTGCTACTTTTGAAAAAAGACAAGACTGACGAGAAGATCAAGGAATACATTATGGAAAGAAATCAGAAATGATAAAGAAGGCCAAAAAGTCCAGAAAGAGTAAGAACAAAGGCCAGGGCATTTCAATTGCCTGGGGTTTTGTTGTTTAAAGGAAAAGCACAGGTAGAATGAAAGCAAGTAATCAGGGAGAAGAGAGAGGAGAAAGACTGAGCTTTATTTTATTTAGTTGTTCATCTTGGTTGTTCCCCCAGCCCCAGGTCTTGAACCAGGGACCCAGGGATGTAGGTGGACTGTGCCCAGTGGATGAAATCACTAGGCTACCAGGGCGCACTTTCCATTAGTGGTAAGTCAAACCCAAGGGTATGTGCCTTGTTTCTTTAGAGGCAACTAACCCAAATGATGCTCCACCAAGGCACACCTAAACAATTTCTTATAACTGCTCAGAAATTTCACTAGATTTATATTTGATATACCACCTCTTTTACAGCTTATGCTTTATGCAAACATAGTATTTTGAAATCTTTGGGTTGGTTTGTGAAAAAAATTGATTACAAAAGCAATAGGTTTTATCCTATAGAGCTTTGCTTCCCTTTATGATGTGTCAGATTTTCTCTATATTCATTTGCATGTAAATGCATAATAGATTGAATACAGAATTCAGGACTCATTATATGCTGGGAAAATATGAAAAGTAAGTGTCCCAATTTTGCTATGTTACTTGTACTGACAAGTTTTGTGGTTCAAAAATTAACCAGAAACTAAAATGAATTCTCTGCGATCAAATTTTCAGCATTATTATTATTGCAATGTCACAGATTGAGATGACTGGCTAAATGAGGACAGACTCCATCCTATTTATTCAATACGTAATATATACATGTCCTTTACAGGCATGTCTGAGAAGTAACTATATAGAAAAAGTGATTCTTCAGCAATAACTACATAATACATTCACCTCTTACCTTAAAATTTAAAAAATTCTCAATGGGAATACAAAGGCTATCTAAGAGATATGAGTCCAAACATAAACAGAAAAACATGATAGACTACACAAAAATGTGGGAAAGAGTATAAAACTAGGAGGTAAGAGTCTGTGTGAGGCACATCCCTGGTAGCTCAGGCAGGTAGGACAGCTACTGATCGGCCATAAAGTCCAAGGACTAGGGTTTGAGAGAGAGGTGGAGAAAGGGAGGGAGAAACAGGGGAGGGAAGGGGAGGAATAGGAATAAAAAGAGTGTGGGAGCTCAGAATATTGTTACTAATGACTAGGTCTACAGATTTCTAGATAGTGTCCTGTTCCAATCAATTTCTTACTTTACTTTGGAGGAATAGATATTAGCAATGGGTAGTGTTTAGAACACTACTACCCAAACTCATTTTAAAAAATTAACACAAAGAATTGCAAATTAAACTTTTATATGTAAATCCATCCATTAGAAAAGACTAAATGACACTCAGTTACCGTAACAATATAAAAACAGGAGCTTACCTTTCGAAGAATATCTTCAGCTAATGTGAGGAACGCCTTTTCGATGTTTATATTTGCTTTTGCACTAGTCTCAAAAAATCTAATACCATGCTCCTTTGCAATCTAAAATAGAAGTAAAATATCATCATAAAATTATCAAGATTGCCAACTGATGACTTTAGTATCTTAAGAAAAAAATAGTATTCTGAAGGCAGCTGTCTCATAAAACATACATAAAACATACATAAAATAAGCATTTCAATGGGCCAAGATTCAAACAGTCAAACTTTTGAAAATAAATTTAACAATAAAAACAAATTAGTGGCTAACTGGGTAAATGGAATCAATTGTATAGTGAAGGAAGAAATGAAACCGTGGTGAGTTTAACTTAAAATACACAACTGTAGATTTACTATGATGTACATCTTAAATCCATGTTATCATGCAATGTTCCTTTAATACAATTAATTAAAAATAAATAGCATTTTCTTAAAAGCAAAACAAAACAAACCACCATTCTATCAGACAATATTAGCTCAAAATAAGAGGCTTAAATTCATCAAGTTAAGAAATCTAGTTTCACTTCTTCTTTTATCCAGAACCACAGACAATGGTTGAATTAGATACATATAAGCGTAAATTTAAAGTATAACTGTCCTATTCTTCAACAGAGTATGTGAACAGGCTAGGACAAGAGGGGTCACAAGGAAGACAGAAATGTATGCATCTTCTCCCTTCTGAAAAATCTATGTCCAAAAAAACACAATGTTATTTTGCATTATCAAATGACTTCTACAAAAAACTTCTGTCTGAGCTAAAGGAACTCTTTCAACTTAGAACGAAATTTAAGATTTAGTCATGACTACAGTTAACACTGTTATATAGAATGTATTTGAAAATTAGTAAGAAAGTAGACACCAAGTGTTCTCATCACAAGTAAAAATAGTTTTCTTTTACTTTGGCACTTGTACGAGATGACGAACGCTCACTGTGGTGACCGCTTCACAGTATGTATGTCACCTTACACTTCTACGTGCTATATGCCGATTGCATCTCAATTAAACTGGGAAAAAATTAAGGTAATAAAAATAGAAAACTAAATACATGAATTCGAAAACAAAAAATACTTTAAACAAAATAATCCTCTTCTCAGTCCAAGAGTTTACTTCAGATATTCTAAAATGAGATATTTTCCTGCTTATAAAAGGATATTGTTAAAACTATAGAATTATATTAATTAATAAAGTTTCTTCAAAGTCTGAAGTTAAAAAAAAATCCAGGGCGCGCCCTGGTGGAGTAAACAGGTCAGTGAGTCGCCTCCAGCCGAGAGCATAGTTCACATACATCCCAAGGACCAGGGTCTGCACCTCAGGTCTGGGGGGCAACAATGTGAACAACCAAAGAAAAATGCTCCTCTTCTCTCTTCTTGCCTGCCTACTCGGCATTCCTGTTTGCACCTCTCCTTTAAAAAACAAAACAAAACAGAATCACTGATTTATTTTTCCCTTCTTTGTCGTTTAAGGCTGAAAATATCACTATCACAGATTTGATTCTCATCTTAGAATATGCACTGAAAAAAGCCATTCAAATAATATGCCATAGCTGCCAAGAATATTTTAAAAAGAATGTGACTAGCTCAATGTACTCCATTATCATTATTATAAAACCATCAAATGAAACACGTCCTAACTTCATTCAGAGCTTTTTACCTGCTCTCCTTTTCCTTTAGGTACAACTCTTTTATCGTCCATATCACACTTGTTTCCTAGTAACATTCTTTCCACATCTTCATTGGCATGCTAAAATAGAATAAAATTTTGTTTTAGACACCACCATGAATAATAGCTTAATTCTCTAAAATTGCCTTTACTTTTCTCAACTGTCATTACTATAATCTGAAAATTTTAAAGGCAGGTACTCTGAAGCCACCCTAAAAATCTACACAAATTCTTAAACTACCTAGAAGAAGAAAATGTCTAAGACATGGGAGAATTATTTCCTCCCTGTACAATGCTCTCTAATTTCTACATATGTTCTTGCTTAGAGAGAGGATGACAGGCAAAAGACCTTAAACGAGAATGTTGATCACATAATCTAAATCCAAGATGGATCAAGATTTTAGATAATCTAACCAACAGAGTGGAGGTGTTTGCTCTCCCATGCTTTCATCTCTCTCTCTCACACACACACATGCATATTTGGCTTGAATGTGGGCTATAAAAATATACCATGAATCTTCTAGGGTTTGAAATAAAACGATCACTCTGGAATAACTAAAGAATTGGCTGTTATTGCTAAGCTATAAAACTCTCATTAGGGCATTTTTTCTATTAAGAGCACAGGTCAATTGTAAAGATGATGGTTTCATTCCTTCCTAAGACTTAGGCTTTCTCAAACAAAACTGTACTTGAAATTGTAACATGTAAAGCAAAAAGGGATGGCTGACAAAAGAGAAACTATGAGAAATATTACCCTGTCTATCATTCTTACACCTCATCAAGGTGTTCTTGTTGTCTTTAAGGAATCCTACACTGTGCTGGCCACGGAAAGCTTCAACACAGGATGGTGCTTTTCAAACTTTACAAACTAATTCTCTGCAGATCTTGTCAAAATGTAGATTTTCATTCAGTAGGTCATAGGAAATTATTTCTAACGACTCCCAAGAGATGCTGATTGTAGCTAACATCACCAATCTCTCGCTGGGAAGCAAGCATCTAGGGTATCATACCTCATTAAAAGAGCTCTTTAGACTTGCTCCTCCTTTGAAAACAGATGCACATATCTTTAATATTCTAAATTACATATGATGGCATCTATCTTCACTTTACTACGGGATTGTTGAAAGAGAATAATTTACAACATAACCAAGAACAAACTTGCTATTCTACCATGAAATAATTTTGTTAATCAGAGTAGCAAGGAACATTTTACTCCTAACTTAAGTCATTTTAATACTTTATCTGCAAGGAAGTGAAACTGTCAAGAATAAAATAGTAGTTGGAAAGGCTTATTTCATGAAATCTTAACAAGATGTAAAAATGTTAAGAACTTTAAGAAATCAACCTGATCCATAAAGATACTCTATCAAAGGTGAATGAAGAACCCAACATGATCATGAAAATCAAAATTATTTGGTTCTATGAACCCCCGATAATACTGAGTTCCTACATAAAGGACTTCTGTCCCTGTCTTGATACAATAGCCTTGAAGTTTCGGAGTAGAGGTCCCAGCCCTGAAGGGGGTTATTGGGGCAGCCAGAGGTAAAGAAGTTGTCCAGCCAGGGAAGGGACAGCTGTTTCTCAAGCTGCAGGAGTCTCCCGCAGTCAGTCCTCCCGAAGAGTTGCCACAACGTTTTACTCTGGAAAGGTTCCCAAACCAAGCTCTACATGAACCCTGTGCCGGGGAAGGCAGGTTCAGTGTGCCTGCCACTACCCTAGGCAAGTGCTGTTCTGGAAGTCATGAGAACCGAGATCTGCAATGACCTATCCTACACTTGCAAATGAGCTGATGGCAGAAGGGTAGCAGGAGTTCTATCTTTCAACGCTATTTCAATATGGCATCGGCCTGTACTGGTGCCACACAGATAAAAAAGAGAGCCTGGGAAGGACACCCAGCAGCATCTCTCTTCACTGGAAAGAGATCCCCTTCTCACTTCTGCTGCTGCTGAAATTTTTGGTTCTGTTAAACACACTCCCCCCACCCCCACCCCCCAACTCCCTAGAGTAACATTGTTTCCCAAAAGAAAGAACCTCTGTTTTCCACATCAAGACGCATGGGTTCCTCTCTTAGGTGTACTTCCTAGGTGGTGGGACACCTGATTTAGAAGTCCTTCAGTCCCTGGAAAGAGGATCCGTATCACTGGGGTCCCTCCCAACCTTGCTCATAGTGCCCAGAATGTGTTCCTAGGGAAAGCTGCCTTGGTTTTTCCTACCCTTTTTGATACAGATCCTGGAAGCCCAACCCTTAGGCTGTAGTTTGTATCTGGATGCAGTTTTGTTGTGTGTGTGGAGAGCAGGTGATCTCAATATCTTGTTGGTTCACTGTCATGGGTGGAGTCTTCTATGAAATAATGTTTGTCAATGGTAAGGGCGCAATTTCATTCTTCTGCATGGATACCCAGCTGTTTCAGTTCTATCTGTAAAAAGACTGGGTCCACAACTTTCACAGCCCAAACCGTAGTCACCTAAGCAGTGTGGACGGAGGCTGGAAAGACTTCTTTCCCCCGCTGAATTGTCTCGGCACTACAGTCACAATCAGTAGACCACAGATACTCATTTCCAGATTCTCAAGCCTACTGAGCTATAAGTTCGTTTTTCTACCAGGACTAGTCTTGATTACTATAGTTTTGCAATGTATTTTGAAATCATAAAGTGTGAATCCTCCAAGTTTATATTTCTTTTTCAAGGTCATTTGGTTACTCAGGATCTTTTGCATGCATTTCAGCATGAATTCCAGGATCAGCTTGTCAATTGTCACCAGAACAGGAACAAATGGAATTTTGACAGAGATTACATAGAATTTATACATCACTTCGGATAGTGCTTCACAATATTGTCTTCCAATTCATGAACACAAACTGCTCTTCTAGTTATTTAGATCTTTAATTTATGTCAACAGTGTTTTATGTTTTCCAGTGTACAAATCTGGTACTTATCTGGTAAAACTTTTCAGAAGTGTTTTTTCTTCTTTTTAATGCTACTGTAAAAGTAATGACATTCTTAATTTTAGTTTTGGCTTATTCATTGCCAATGTACAGAAGAAATAGTTGATTTTTATATAGTGATCTTGTTTACTGCAAGTTCTAATAGTCTCTGACTAATTGACCTGGCTAGAGTATATCCAGTAGAAGGTTCAACAGTGGTCTCAAAGCAGGTAACCCTTTCATGCTCTTGATTTTCTGGGCAAGTATGATATTGGCTGTAGGATTTTTATATCTGTCCTTTATTAGACTGAGGAAATTCTCCTCTATTCCTAGTTGCCAAGTGCTTTTATAGCAGAAAGGTTATTGGGTTTTGTCAAAGGTTTTTTCCTCTATCAAGATGATTTTTTTCATTAATATAGTGCTGTTTCAGTACTATTGAGTTCTTATGTTGAGTTATCTTTGCATTCTTGTCAAATTCCTCTTGATCATAGTACATAGATACTTTTTAAATGTTTACTGGATCAATTCAGCTTCTTTTCATTTGAAGTTTACATTTCTACAACAAAGTGAAAATTGGGCAAAGCCAGTATGTCAGAAAAATATTTTGCTTCAAATGGTTGGGTTTTACGTATCCTAGTTCATGCTTGAAACCTTGTTACCCACCCTGAAAAGTTCTATGTATAAATGGTATGGTAAAATAAAAAATATATATATATGGTCTTTGTCCCATTTCTGGCACAGTTACAAATTTCCCAAGTGATAAGAAAGTCTCTTGTTATTCGTAATGGGACCCTTTTCTGCCGACCTAAGTTTACACTAATGAGTGGCCCATGGTAGGGACCCCAGAGCTTCACACTGGGACCAGACACCAGGTGGACAGAATCTATGAGTAGAAAATTAGAACCTTCCGGCTCCTACTATGAAGAAAAGGGGATGGGAAATTAAATTCAAACACCAGAAGACAATGATCCTTGACTAAATCTCTGAAACAAGGAAGCTAGGTGCCTTGCGTTTCCAGACTGGTGAACACATCAAGGTGCCAGAAGGGTGGCATATCCAGAAACAGAATGGAAGCTCTTTGATTCCCAGCCTCCATAACCTGCCTAATCAGATCTTCCAATGAGCTGCTCTTGAGTCATAGCCCATGTAACAGAATTATTCCTGAGTTGTGTGAGTCATTCTAGCAAACTATTTAACCTGAAAGACAGTCCTGGGAATTCCCACTTTGCAGTCCAGCTGGAAAGAAATATGGGTAACCTGGGACTGAAAGCTAGTCTTTTGGGACTGAGTCTTTAAACTGGTAGTCTGACTCTACTAAGCCTGGGTAGTTAGGATGAGAACAGGACTGAATGTAGGACGTCCAACTGATGTTACAGAATCAGGAGAACTGGTTGCTGCTGTAACAGCACTGCCGGGCTATTTATATAAATTGCTTTTATGATATATGCTAATCAAACTATAAAAAAGGTTAAGAAACCCCCAAAACAAATCTTTTTAAAAAATTTTAAAACCTATGTATTATTAACTAAATATTAAATACTAATAGGCTTTTCTGTGAACATTTATTGTAGCAATGGGAAAGTTATGAGTTCTTAAGATTGCTACTACTTAAGGCATTAGTTTCTCAGATCTAATACTGGCTCAAGACTTGATTTTCATATATCCAGACAAAACTTGCTTGAAAGACTTAGTCTTAATTAAATTCAAAGTCTAGACAGCAGTACTAAGACATGAAAAATAATTCCAACAAGTTATGCATGCTGTTGCAAAGAAACAAACATGCGCTGATATACAACTTTACCTTATAAAAATATAACATTTTCACATGCAATGACATGGCACTCTTTCCTTGCTTAGGCTTTTTGTACTGTCTTTCAAAATGTCTAAATATGACAGCTCTATAGCTTAAATATACATTTTAAAATTACTATTGAAAACTTAAATCATTCATTTAATAAAAATTCACTTAGAAAGAATGTGAGTAAGGTATGTAAAGCTACTAGCAGCTTCTATATGAGGCTATTTTGTAAGATGGCTATTTATACAGTTTTGGGGTAATTTAGTAATTGCTTTGGATGGAGTTCTAGATACATTTGCTGCAAAATTTAAGAAAAAAGTACTCAATAATGATAGCATACTATATTCTAAAAATAATTAGAACACTTATTCTTATCAACCAAGCACATGATGGGTTTATGTAATTTCTAGGTCTTACCTCATCTATGTTTCTAAGCCATTTGCTGATGTTTTCAAAACTTTTACCGTTGGTGATGTCATATACTAGCATGATACCCATCGCTCCTCTGTAGTAGGAAGTAGTGATGGTGTGAAATCGCTCCTGGCCTGCTGTATCCCTGAAATAAACAAATAATTTGTATTGAGTATTTTGACATTACATTCTAGATAAAAAGCAAAATAATACAAAAGCTTGGTACAACATAGATATTAAAATACAGTATATGCCACAAAACAAAACAGAACCACCCAGCCCTCACTGATTTAGCAACTATGTAAACAGTACTATCTTTCATGTCTTCATAAGCCAAAGATTTAAGACACGTATTCTGCGACAAACGCTAGTGGGGTAGGTGGCTGATGCTGGTGTGTGAACCAGGGTCAGAGTGAGTCTTGGGGCGAAAAACCATAAATGAACTGAAATAAATGAACTTCACCTAACCACTACTCCACCAGGGCGTATTTTTTTTTTTTTAAATAAACATACTTTTATTTTTAAATAATTAGTCTCAAAAGAAGTTACAAAAATAGTACAAAGAAGTCCTATATTCATTTCAGCCAGCTTCCTACCCTCTCCCCAGTATCAACTGACAGTACAAGCAAAACCAGGAAATTAACATTGGTATAATCTATAGATCTTAGTTCAATTTTGTTTTTACATGACCTTGTGTACATGTGTTTGTAGGTGTCTGTGATTTTCCACATGCAGAGATTTGCATAGTCACCGCCACACACAAGAGAAAACCATTACATCACCTTTCTATCCTCTATAGGTCATAAATCTTGGTCAATAGTTTGTTTTCCATTTTTATAACTGTTATTTTCAAAATGTTATATAAACCAAATCAGGCAGTATGTGAGCTTTCGGAACAGCTATTTTTCACCTTTTTATCATCTAAGCTGTTACATGAAATACCAGTCAGCTTCATTCTGTTGTTGAGTAGTATTCTAGGTATGGATGAATCACAATTTGCTTCATTACCTACCCAAGAAAAGGGCATCTGGGTTGTTTCTAGTTTTTGGCTATTACAAATAAAATTGCTATGAAGATTCATATTCGTGGAGATGTAACTTTGTGTGGACACAGGTTTTTATTCATCTGCGATGAATACCGAAGAACGTTATTGCTAGGTCATATGGCAAGGATATGTTTAACTTACAAGAAGCTGCCAAACTTCTCCTGAGTCACTAGCCCACTTTACATTCACACTAGAAACACGAGATGCAGTTTCTGCACACCCTTATCAGCACAGGCAGTTGTCATTTATTTCAGTTGTTCTAAAAGGGTATATAAGTAATATCACTTCATTAATTTGTATCTCTCTGTGACTAGTGATGTTGAACCTTTTTTTTCATGTAATTTTTGCCATCTACATAAAATGTATTTTTGTTCATTTTCTACTTGGACTGTCTGCTTTTTTTAAAAAACTTCTGAATTTGGGTTCTTTTTATATGTAAGTCCTGTGTCAGATATGTGGCTTGTAACTATTTTCTCCAAATCTGACTAGTTTTTCTACTGTCCTGATAGGGTCTTGAGCCACTAGCACGCCTGTAGCTAAAGTCTCATGACCAGGTACAGACCATTCCCACTTAGTTTTCTTTATCAAGAGTTGCTTTAGCTGTCCCAACCTCCCCATACTTTTAGGATAAGCTCATCTTCACCTAGGAGAAATCCTTCCCAGAAAAACTCTTCAAAGAGTAATTAGTTTCTGGCTCCCCATAGTCATTCCTCAAACAGTTTTACTGACTGCTTTTACTACTACTCTACCAAGACTGTTCTTAAAAAGGTCTCCAATAACTTTGATCGCGAGATTCAATAATCACTCCTCTTAATACAGCTTTCATTCTCATAACTTCAGATGTTTTTGTTCTTTGTTCTATGTCACAGACTGCTTATTTTCAGTACTTTTGTTGGCATTCTAACAGAGATGTAAGAGATGTCATTCTCTATACAGTGGCCAGGGCAATGTTTGAAAATTTACATTTCATTATGTTACTTTTTTTGCTTATAACATCCAATAGTTTCAATGGAGAAAGAATAAGCTTTTCAACCAATCATGCTGAAACAACTGAATCTACTCATGCTAAAGAATGAAACTGGACTCCCTACTTCATACCACATGTGAAAATTCAAAAGTGGATCTAAGACCTAAATATCAAAGCTAAAACTATAAAACTCTTGTAAGAAAAAAATAGGACATCATCATCATGACCTTGAATTTGGAAACCACTTCTCAGATGTCACCAAAGTATTAGCAAGGAAAGAAAACAAACTGGTAAAACTGGACTTCACTGAAATTTACAATTTGTACTTCAATGCATTATCAACGAAATAAAAAACAAAACCAAAAATCAGCTCGCACAATGTAAGAAAATACTTGTACAGCATGTTTGATAGGACTTGTTTATGTAAAACATATAAAGAACTCTTACAACTCAATAAAGGACAAATGACCCAAATTTAAAATGGACAAATTATAGCTACTTTTACAAAGAAGATATATAAATAGCCAACAAGCACATGAAAAGATGTTGTTATTAGTCATTAGGGAATTGCAAATCAAAACCACAATGAAATTAACATTTCATATGTACCAGGGTGACTATAATGAAAAAACAAACAGTAATACATGGTGAAAATGCAGGGAAAATGAACTCATACACTGTTGGCAGGAATGTAAAATAATGCAGCACTCTGGAAAATAGCCTGGCATTTCCTCAAAATGCTAAACATACAGCTATCATAGGATCCAGCAATTCCACTCCTAGGTATATAACCAAGAGAAATGAAAACATTTGCCCATACAAAAATTTACATTAATATTCATAACATTATTCAGAATAGCCAAAAAACAGAAACCCAAATATTCAACAGCTCATAACGGGGTAAATAAAATGTGCTATGTGCATATAACGGCGTATTACTGAGCCGTGAAAGGAACGAAGCACTGATGCATGTGCTGTAACACGGGTGAACCTCAATGACACGACACAACAGACCACACAGTGTAGGATTTTATTTGATGAAACATCTAGAATAAGAAAACCTACAGAGACAGAAAGTCAATTAGAAAGTCAATTGCTTGGTTGAGGAGTTTGGGCAGGTTGAGAAATGGTGGCTAAAGAGGACAAGGCTTATTTCTGAAAGTGATAAAAATGCTCTGAAATTGTGATGATCGTGAACATAGCTTGTAAAGACATAAATTAATCATATAGTTTAAAGGGGTGAATTATACGGTATGTGAATTATGTTTCAATAAACACAATAAAAAACAAAGAGAAAACAAGACTGACCTTAAAAAATAAAACTTCTAATGGCAATTGATTTGAGCATACTCAATTCTAAATTCCTTACCTTGGCATTTACAAAGTCTTACAGGATTTGCTCTTTTCTCCAATTACCCATATTTCAAGGCACACCTTTTCCTAACAATTATAAGACACATTTTCCATTTGTCCAAATTCACAAGTTTATTCCCAATTGAGAGCCCCTGCACACTGTTCCCCCTTCCTGTACTTGACTGGCTCTCTCTCTGCATTTTAAACATCACCTTATTATAAATGATGTTCTCTCAGACCACTCAATTTAAGCAGCCTGCCAATCTTTCTCCATCCCATCTCCTAGCTTTACTTATCTGCACAGCACTTATTACAGATATATCTATTAATTCTTTGTCTCCTGTGCCTTCTAAATTGTAGATTCATCAGAGATTTGTCTTGTTCACTGAATTCAGTATCCACAAGGCGATTAAGTATTCAGAAGCTTAATGAGTCGGTCTTTCAAAATTTTATCCTGCAGTTTCTATATTAAATTTTAGAATTAAAGCACATCAATTTAGTAACATGACCTTTAAAATGAATTGCCAATACATCCAATATTCTTGATATTCGAACCTGATATGCAATCAATAGTCCCCATACATCTATCAAATTATCCATAAATTCAAATATAAACTGAGTGTCTAGGCATTATAGAAGAATACACGGAGAACATCAGATCCAAGTTTATCTTCAAGTTCTAATCCTTCCAGTTGGGTAACCTTGAATGTGCTTAACCTCCCTGGATCTCTTTTTCTCTCTTTTTAAATTCATAAACAATTAGGGGTAACCAAAATAAAGTTACATGATTTACCTATATTTATTAATTCCAAAGCAACCTCCACTGTAAAAATATGCATGGATACAGCAATGTCATTATGTGACTCAAAATTCAATCCAGTATTTTCAAGATGTTCAATCAAAAGCATCTTTACAGATGTTCTACGTCTGAAGCTTTGTAAGTTAATATCCATCTGTATTTAAACTGTACTTAAAGTTACTTCACAAGGAAACCCCTGGCTTTGCCTATAGCCTACTGCTATATAAAGGTAAGAAATTTTTTTAATTAAAAAAAAAATTTCAGGCAAGTTAAAGACCAGAGTGGATTTTTCAGTTTTCTTAAGAGAATCACAGTCCTATCATTTGCTCATCTTATCTTCAAGTATTTACTCAGCAAATGCTATATGCCAGACACTATTCTAGACACTAGAGAAAAAGCTGAAAACAGAACAAAAATTCCTCCCTTAATGAAGTTTACATTGTAAACTATACACTTTCATTGGTGTAGACAACACATAAGTGAACGTAAAAATAAAACAAGAGAAATGTCAGATGATGAAACGTGCCAAGAAGACTAAAAATACAGAGACTAGGGGCTGCTAGGGGATGTTGGAGACAGCGTAAGCAAGTAAAACTTTAAACAAGGTGAAGAGGAAAGTGCCACCAAGAAAGTGAAGGAAATAAAGACACAAGCCAAATAAACATCTGAGGGGACAGTGTTACA
The DNA here is from genome assembly GCA_004363575.1 of Solenodon paradoxus. Classification (NCBI taxonomy): domain Eukaryota; kingdom Metazoa; phylum Chordata; class Mammalia; order Eulipotyphla; family Solenodontidae; genus Solenodon; species Solenodon paradoxus. The sequence goes on from RJWH01000458.1 coordinate 227,948, forward strand.
ATAGGAAAAGAACAAGCACAAAGGCCCTGAGGCATGGCTGAAGACTTACTTTTAAAGGAAAAGTGCAGGCAGGAATGAAGGCCAGTAGGCAGGCGGACAGGGAGAAGAGGAAGAAGCATTATATTTTATAATCTTTTTAGTTGTTCACAGCAATTGTTCCCCCCTCCCCACACCCAGGACTGGAACCCAGGGGTATGTGAACTGTGCTCATTTGGAGGCGACTGACCTAACAACTGCTCCACAGGGCACATCGGTTGAGGAATTCTAAGGTCATGTGTTTATAGACCCAATGGAGGTGGACTAGCATGAGCTCAAAGGAGGTGAGGATGGGACTACCAGACTGGACAGGATCTCAGTGGCTTCAGATTCTCCTCTCAGTGAGCTGGGACGTGTTTATAGACCCAATGGAGGTGGACTAGCATGAGCTCAAAGGAGGTGAGGATGGGACTACCAGACTGGACAGGATCTCAGTGGCTTCAGATTCTCCTCTCAGTGAGCTGGGACGTCTCCTGGAGGGTTTCATGAAAAGAAATTACTTAGCCTGGGCTTAAAAAGAATCATTATGGGCATGGCATGATGGCCTAGTGGATAAGTTCACCATCTCTGGCTGGCATAGTCCACATTCATTCCAGGGACCCAGGGGTGGTGGTGAGAGGGGGTGGGGGGGTGTTGTGGGGGATGGAAAAACCAAGATGAACAACTAATGAAACGTTTCTTCCTCTCTTCCTGCCCACACCTTTCCTTTAAAAAAATAATCACTCTGCCTACTGTATTGAAAATGTACATATATATTATATACATTATTGTACATACTGTATTATTTACATTCTTTTAAAAATTTACATCTTAGACAACAAGTTTATCTCCATTCTTTAATATTATGTCAACTTATTAAGAATCAGCATAACAAACAGCTTTATGAAAACTTATTCTATATTTGTTATTGGTTTTTCCCCCTCTTAATTTCTAAAAAATACTGTATTTTGTTGTGGGCAGTCTTTCCTCCTTGCTCATCTTTGCTTGGGTGTCAAGTTGTACTTTAGAGATAGTACACTTACTTTTTCCTCAATTCCAGTTTCTTATTTTATCTTTTGTTAATCTTGCCTATTTAGTTTACAAGGTGCCTTAAATCAAGCTTTCATGATAAAACTATAGAACATTTGTCTCGTCACAATAGAAACAATTTTATTCTCTTCAGAACTTGTATAAATTAATAATTCTATGCCCTTTGAGGTTAAAGTTTCCTACCTAAAATCCAGTCAGAAATGCATACATTCAAGACAAAAATGGACAAGACTTGGGCTTCCAGTGGAGTCTGACAGTTATAATGCAGTAGTCACAGAAAACTTTCATTTTAACTTTTGTCCCAAGTAATGACAATCCAGGATGAAGATCTTCCGCAACACTCCACTATGAAAACCATTCTCACTAATGTCTATCTATCACATTCTTCCTTCCCCAGTTCATTCACACTCTGCAATTAGTAAATTATATACACACTTCAGTGTCAAGTCTATGACTAAATTCTCCAAGAAAGAACGTATTTCAAGAGAAAACTACTTAGCTAAATCTAAATGAATAGTACCTAGGAGGTGTTTACTATATGCTGGTTAGTTATGACACCAATATAAAAAGACAGTGAAATATTAATGGCCCCTCTGAAAGGTAATCACTATGTTCAGAATTAAGTTGCTGGTTTGATCATGGCATGTTATTCTGTTTCTGATTTTTGTCACCTCCATCTTCCAAAATCGTACACCTAATCATCTTCCATCTTTTTATATGCTTTCCCTGCTGCTTTGCTTTTTCTTTTTTTTCAAGCTTTCTATATCCGATCTTCATTTATATATTTCATATGTTTACACTTTTCCACATGGCCATAGGTACCCAACAATCTCGAATTATTCATTTCAGGATTCCCTGGAGGAGTAGCAGTTAGGTCAATTGTCTTTGAAGGAGCACAGGCCACATGCCTCTAGGTTCCAGTCCCAGGTTTGGGGAGAAACAACCAATGTGAACTAAATAAAAATAAAATAATTCTTCCTCTCTCTTCCTGCCTGCACCTTTCCTTTAAAAAAAAAAAAAAAGAAAGAAATTTCCTGGATACCCAACACCAGCCCTTGGCCAATTGTGAAGGCAATCAACAATTTACTGCAAATCAAGAACAGAGTCCTTGACTTACCCCTTCTAGGTTAATTGGCAACCCTTTGCCCAGGGCTCAAAATAGCCACAGCTGCTTATTCAACAGCCGTATTATTTTCAGATTTGCATACACACTTATACCCAGAACTAAAGACAGCAGATTGATTCAAATAAGCAAAAGCACGTGTTAGATATCTGAAGAGCAATTAAACACCGTATATGTTCACAGTATCTTTCAGTCACCATAATGAGATTTTAAGCTTGCTTTCAAAGCCATTCTCTTGGTTTCTCTCTCCTATTAATTGTTTTCTTCTTGGGCTACAAAGAATGACCAGGTTTCAGAAATTAAAAACTGATTACAATAGAATTTCCCTTACATAAAAGACACGGCTGAGAGAACGCTGCCAAATCCTATTTTTTCCACTGACATATTATAAAAGATGTAATATGTTCTTAAGAACTGAAATAGCTTATTTTTCCTTAATTGCTAGTACCACATGCAGGGTCAGGGAAGCTGTGTACTCTGGCTGCTGTTAAACAGTTATTTTTAGTCCGGACACTGACAGCACTGGAACAAGTCAGAGACAACATCAATCTGCTCTGTAAAGCAGAGTTCCCACATTTCACAGCTTTGCCTTTTGGTAACATAACGAAGTTATTCCTTACTTTACAAATTGTTACATTTCTCTCATTGAATTTTATTTTAACAAGACCTGGATTTTCTGATAGATACATAATTTCCCTAAAGATAAAATTTTGTGAATTTAAATTATGCTTATCTTCATCAAAAAATAAAATACACAAAGCCTGCCAACTGCCTTCACAAGTAAATACATACCCCAAACTGTGATAAATACTAACAAGGTAAACAGGGTGGAGAGATGGGTAAAAGGGAGGAAGAAAACTAGATAGAACGATACAGTGGTCCTCTCTATAGAGGTGATGCATAAGGTAAGAAGTGAAGTACGAACAGAAATCAACCAAACGAAATCATTCAGTGAATAAATATTTATTGACCATCTTTATTTGCCAGGCTCCGTTCTAGGTGGTAGTTTACATAACCATAAATGAGACAGATCCCACCCTCAAAAAGCTTACAATCTATAATCAATCCATCTTACAAATAAAGTAGGTTTAGATACTCAAAAATGCATGACCAAGATAAACAGAATGAACATGGCGGGGCAGTGCCCAGAAGATGTGGCAGCCTTGCCAGTCACTGACCGTACAAGGCCTCTCAGAGGACAACACTGAAGTGGGATCTGAGTGAGAGAGGCAGCAGGGGAAAGATCTGATAAAAAAACACTCCAAACAGAAGCAACGGTTAAAACAGAAAGGCCCTGACATGGGAAAATATATGGCATGATCACGGGAAGAAAAATGGTCACAGTGGCTTGAGTATTGCTGGTAGAAGATGAGGTCAGAAAGAGCAGTACTAGCCAGAACCCAGAGTTTAAAATTTGTAGAACTGCTGAAATGAAAAACCTCTGAGATAAAGCAGGAACTTTAAAAGGCTTAGTCTAGCTAAGTTTGGGGGTGGGTTGGAATTCAAAGGTTGAGGGAGATCTACAGAGCATGTACAAAGGTCCTCAGTAGGAAAAGAAATTGCCATGTTCATGGAATTAAGAGATCAGCTGGAGGTAGAGACTATAGACACAGGGAGCACAAGACGAGGTCTGAAAGGTGGACAGGGGCTCTGTCAGAGAACTGTGGCAAGAAATTTGGACTATCATTTGCAACGAAATGAAAAATCAAAAGGGTTATTTATATAAGTGGGGGAAGGAATGACAACCATAACCAGACATATATCCGGAAAAAGTTATCCTGTCGGAAAAAGGACTGAGAAAAGGAAAAAGTGAAATCAAGAACATGTTAGTACGTTAAGAGTCTAATGCAATGATTCATAGAGGTCATGGTGGCTTGGACTGAGGAGAAACAATGGAGATAATTATATATGGATCTAGACATCATTTGGAGACAGAATCAACAGGGTTTATTAATGAATTGGAATGACTCCTGAGTATCTGGCATCTTACACAGGTAGATGTTTAATTCTTTCAATGTGACACTACTGTAAAGTTTCGGGTGATTGCACTGATGTTAAATCTGTGGTGGTTACAAGACACAGATGCTGCTAGTGGCAAATATACCTGGCCCTGCCACCCAAAACCCTACCCTAGTTAAGAAAAAAAAAAAATCAAAACAAGAAAAAAGAAAAGGCAGACTCTAAGTAACTATGCTTTTTTCCCTGACAGGATACACTACTCTATGGAAAACGTAGACAGATAGTAAAAAAGATACTGTAGTGAAAGTTTGTAGAGATATGGGATTTCAAAAATCACAGCTGCTTCTCTATCAATCAAAAAGGCTAATTTTAGGCCTAGACACATGTGGCCTGGTCAGGGTGAGACTCATGCCCACCCTAATATAACAGATTAAAAGATTCCTGGAAAGACAGCAAGAAGTGAAGATCATTTGAATACAGAAAACTAAGAGCTTTAGCATAGACTGAGGAGTTTATAAAACTAATATTCAATCAAAGAACAGATATTTCATGCTGAATCAATCTGAATATATTCAGAGAGATAGAAATCACCGTACTTTGTTAGTAGATTGGAAACAAAGCATTAAAGCTGAGAATAGTTTTAAATTTGGGTGCATCGAAAATTATAAGTAACAGGTTTTTCATGTTTCTTGAATTACTATGGCACTCCCTGAAGGTTAGGATGTTAACTCCAGCAAAGAAACAAAATCAGTTGGCATACGAATACCTCTTAAAAACTAGTAATTATAAATTTTAATCAGTCACCCATTCCTAATATTTATAGGAAAAGGGATATTTCAAATTATAAGTAGTCATTTCTTTACATGAAAACCTGGAATAAATGACCATTTCCTTCTGAAGTGTTATACCCAGAGAGAAGTTCTATTAAAAAGGTCTACAAAGTAAACAACTAAATTAGAAATATTACCATTCTGTGTTATGCTTGAATTTTATAGGTACAGAACAATCTTTTTTAAATTAGTCCTAAAGGTTTCACTGAAGGATTTACTTGTTCTAAGAGCATCTGCTAAGGAAGACTCTCTGCTTAAAAACAAATATTACACAGCTGCATACCCTGGTGGAGTATTGGTTAGGTCAATCACCTCCACAGGAGTGCGAGGCCACATACCCCTGAGTTTGAGTTCTGGGTATGAGAGGAAACAATCTGTGTGAACAACTAAATAAAAATAAATAAAATGCTTCTTCCTACTCGTCTTCATTCCTGCCTGCACCTTTCCTTTAAAACAAATAGGAAGAGAGGTAAATAGATAGATAAATAAAAGCTACATAGGGTGAGGGAAATATAGTCATAAGGTCAAGAAACAGAAGGAAAAGTCCGTGGAAGGCAGTATAGAAGGAAGAACAGGACAAAATTAGTATTGCGAAAATTTTGCATGTTATATAAAGAAAATACACATATGGGGAAAAACTTTTTGTGTAGTTTTGGTTTTGTTATACACTGAAATATATACACGTAACTTTTGTCACAGTCACAACGTAAAATGTAGAGTTTGAAAATTTGCCTAAGTGTGTACAGAGGGGATACAGTTGGGAAAAGTCAATCTGCAGGCAAAAGTCAGGAGAGGCTGGAACAAGATTTCCATGGAGAGCTAAGAGTGGGATAAAGCATTGAGCTAATATGCGGGGGTGGGAGGGGCAGACGGCGGAAATTGAGAATAAGTAATTGACATCTATTCCCATGCGATAAGATGCACTTTAACTAGAATGAAACAGAATGAGTCATAGCTCCTCTCCTGAGTTATTTTCCAGCGAAAGCAGGTAAAATTAATAATCAAGTGAATGGTGCTTCAAAGAGAATCATTAAATTTAGGAAATGCTTTAAAATAGCTAAATTTTACATAATTTCTATTAATTTTTAAAGAAACTATAAAAATAATACTTCTAATTGTATGGTCAATTAATAGACATTGTAACTAAGCATATCCTACTTTTTCATTTTTCTTTAAAGGAAAGGTGCAGGCAGGCAGGAAGAGAAGAGGAAGAAGCACTTTAGTTTACTTAGCTGTTCATCTAGGTTTTTGTCTCCTAGGGCCGAAGGTCTTAAACCGGACACACTGGGATGTATGTGGACTCCACTGCAGCAATTCAACCCACTAGGTCGCCAGTGGCACCACTCTACCTCTTTTAAGTATTAGCTTAATTTAATATACCTAACTTTTTTTAAAACCCCAGACCCCGTCCTGGTTTACATGGCCTGAACCTTAGCCACTTTAGCCTTAAGGCCAATGGGGGCGCACCAGAGTATCTGACTTTTTGAAACGGTCTTTTCTTTTGGATTTTGGAACATTGTTCTCTCCTAATTTGCCTTCTAACTCTCTAACTATGGCTCTGCAATCTCCTAACATCTTCCTCTGCTCATATCCTAAAATACTATAAATGTGTTAATGGTAAATCCCCAAATGACACTATGATTTCCTGAACATTAACTGTGCATCTGGCACTGCTCTAAGTGCTTTACATATAACCATTCTGTGACAGGTCCTGTTGCATACAGTGAAGCTCAAGATACCATGAATTCAAATTTAACACAATTGTTGACTGTCAATGAAGAAAAATGATAGTAACTAGAAAGAGCAGAAAAATCAACTGACATGACACTGTTTTTTGGAGGCAGTATAGCAATTAAGAATACCACTCCAAACCTACATTCTGGAATGTATGCATTCCAGCTCTATCATTTACATGCTGTAAGACTGGTTACATTATTTCAAATGCTTCCATTTCATTATCTGTGAAATAAAGATAATCCAAGAAAAAAGAAAGCGTGAGCCTATAGAGTTATGCATTGCCTAATGACACCGATACATTCTGAGAAATGCATCAAGCAACTTTGGCACTGGGCAAATGTCATGGAGCATAACTACTCAAACCTTGATGTTGCAGCCTACTGTCCAGTGAGGCCGTACGTCAAAGTCTATTGGGACCACTGCCATAAAGGCAGTGACCACTGACTAAAACGTTAAAGAGATGTAAGACTATGAAGACCAGCAGTAGCTTCATGGTGAATAAATAAGTTGTGCTATATCTTAACAAAAGAATACCACAGAGCAATAAAAAATAATGAACTTAATGACATAAAATCACTGATAATTTTCATGTAAATGACGTTCAGTTCAAAGAAGCCAGATTCCACGCCCCAAAAGAGATGAAGGAAAAAAAGCACACACTATACCAATCGCATTTATTAGCTTTAGAAAACAGAGCAAGTCTATAATAAAGCAGAAAGGTGATTGCCTAAGGACAGACGTAAGCAGAAATTGCAAAGAAGCTCAAGGAAACTTCTAAGATGATATATTCATTACCTTGATTATGATGACACAGGTTTATACAGGTTTATACATACATCAAAAAAACCCTTGAAAATTGTATACTTTAAATAAGTGCAGTTTATTATATGTCATTTATACCTCAATACAGCTGCTGGGTCTTTTTTAAAAATTTAACATATCTCACAGGGTCACTGTACTTAATGGATTAATATATACAAAATGTATCGAACAAAAATAGTCACCAAAATATTGCTATTGTAATTTTAAAGTTTATGATTCAGATGTGAGAGTAAATTAAATAATTTTATTATACATTTATTAGCAAACTATATAAACTAATACAAGTAACACAAGCAAAGCCTAAACAGTTATAAGCACATTAAAATTAATATTTTAGCTTGAGACTCAAAACAACAAAAGGACTATATTAATGAACCTTTTAGATTATGACCAAAGAGCATTGTGTAGCTTTATGGTGAATAAGCAAGTTAAAGCTACATAAAAAAATTTATGTCTATTATCTCATGTAGTCATTATAACAATCTTTTTGAATATGGGTTACATCATTACCATTTCACACATGAAAATATAGCAGCCTCACAGTAGGTATATAACTTACTCAACTTCATTTAGTAAGTAAAAAAAGGCAAACACTCAGCCAAATCCTAACAAACTCTAAAATCAACAGAAATAATTTTTTACTAACAGAAAGCTTACCTGACTTTAAAAAGGGAAATCTCACAGAATCGAAACAGGTGACACAGAGGATTTCACTGAATCTTCAGGAACTGGGCATTCTGCTAGAAAGTAGATACATTAGCATCACTTACCATATCTGTAGTTTGATCTTCTTTCCTTGTAATTCAACTGTTTTGATCTTAAAGTCTATTCCTACAACACAGGGAAAAAAAAAAAAGGTAAATTGTAACTATTGCTCTGAACTTGGTTACACTAAAATTGGAGTAAAAATGCTTATTTCTTTAAAACGTGTTTTTTTGGCTCTGGATATTCACTGAGTATGTGTTTTGAACAAATTAGTTCAATTTTCCACCTGAGAGTATGGCAGAGGAAAAAGCTATATAGATTGAGATTTGTTTTGTTTTTGTTTTTAAAGGAAAGGTGCAGGCAGGAATGAAGGCAAGTAGGCAGGCAGACAGGACGAGCAAGAAGGAAGAAGCACTTTATTTTTATTTAGTTGTTTACATTGGTTGCTCCTCTGGACCTAGGATGTGAACCAGGGTCCTTGGGATGTATGTGGATAGAACTCTTCTGGAGACGGCTACTCAAATTACTACTCTAACATGGCATGCCAGGAAGTGAGTTTTTACAATTAGAAAGCAAAAAAGTATTTGGGGGTAGTCCACATACATCCTAAGGTTCTAGGTTCATGTCCTGGGGCTGATGGGAACAATTAAGATGAACAACTAAACAGAATAAAGTGCTTCTTCCTTCTCTCTTCCTGCCTGCCTGCCTCTGCTTGCCTTTATTCCTGCCTGCACCTTTCCCTAAAATAAAATATTAAGGTAAATGTAAAAGATCTAATATTTTAATGTGTAAGAATAAAAAGATATTTACTAGTATGAAAAAAATATAGCCTTCACAAGTTTACAGAGCAAAAGAGGACAACCAGAGATAAGGAGGATCATTCTATAATAACAGATCAATTCATTAAGGTATAAAATTACTTTATACATCTAATAATACAGATTCAAAGTACACAAAGCAAAATATTATAAATACCCAGGACGTATTTCTTAATCAAACAAAACGTTCAGTTTGGCCTCATTATGTTTCTTATACTCAATCATTAAGGAGAAGGGATGGCATTTTCCTGGCATTTATAAACCTCTGGTTATTTCGACAAGTCCCTATTTTTGTTACTCCAAGAATTACTATAAGAAAATCACCCTAAAATGAGTTGGTTGTCAAGATGAGCTGTAAACAAGACTAGTAATTTTAGTTAGGCTACACAATTTGCTAATTAATCTTAATGACTAACTTGACAACAATACTATTTCAGGTAGAAATCAGGTACAATTGAAAAGTAAATTTAGGCTGTTCTAAGTCACTTAATTGTTCAAGGCAGAAACCTTGCCTTTAGATTCCTTGAAGTGTGCCTGGTGGAGGACAGGCTGGGCACAGTCACATATGTCCTAAGGACCTGGGTTTACACCCAGGTTTCAGGGAACAACCAAGATGAATAACTACATAACTTAAAGTGATTCCTCCCTCTCTCCTCCTGCCTGTCTGTCTCTACTGGTCTTTCCTGCCTGCACCTTGCCTTTAAAAGAATAGATATTCCTTGTGTTCCCCTCTAAACCTCATCTAGTCAATCGCCGCAACTATTAGACTCTACTTCTCAAGTTCTTGAATTTGCTCTAGAGATTAAGGATCCCTTCCCATTCCTCTTTTGCTCTCGAAACTCCTTGAAAGTTACCTATATTTATTGTGTCTAGTTCTAACAACTATCCCTTGAACCCAATTCAATGAACTTTGTTGTAAAACACCCCCCAACCCTTCTAAGCCCTCATCATGAGTCAATACTTGAAGCAATTTTTCATTCTTTTCTACACAAAAAGCCTGGTCACTTTTTAATATTCATTACTAGTGTCTCCCCATTTCTGATCTCTAAAAACTGAAGTAAACATCTCATTTCCATCATTACTCATTGCTTTTGTAAATTCCCCTACTTTCATGGTTTTAAATCACACATACACACCAACTTTAAACCATAAGCTAGACCTCGATCCTGAATTCCAACCTTAAGATACCCAACTGCTTATTAGACATCTCCAAATCCCACCTTTCAATTAAAAGACTAAAAACAAAGAAGTCCTTAAAATAGTTAATGCTCCTTCCTCTAGTTAACATATCTTAAGTCACAAACATTTCCCATGTCCTTCACCCCATGTCCCGTAGTCTGTTAATACTCTCTATCCCTCTTACTTGCTCTTTATCTTTAGTACTCCTCAAATATAAGGCAATTACTTATTTCTACTGTTTACTGTCAATCTCGCTGCCAAAATATAAGATCCACAAGGTAGGGATTTTTATCTGGTTCAATTTAAAATTCCCAGTACCTAGAGCAGTCAATAAATATTTTTGAATAACGTTTTCTAGAGAAAGAAAATTTGTTAGAATAGAAATTCAGTTGAATTGATATGGAATAGAAATAAAATATAAATAAAAATTAGGCTACAAGATGAGAAGACGTGTTTACAAGTATGCTCTCTCCAGTATTTAAACATTCGCCATGACCATCTTATTTCTATCACTGTCCCCAACCTACTCTCACAGTCTTATTCCTTCCACTCTCCCTCATGTAGTCACAGATGAACACAATTTTGCAGCTATGCATTTTCCATGTAGATACTGGCAACCCAGTATACTTTCCATACTCCCAAACACACAAACACCTAAGTATGGAAAAAAATATGGTTGAGAGACTAGAAAAGTTTTGGTAAAATTTAGGGGTTAGAGCAAAATCAACAGTTCAGTTGCTAAGGGAAGCTAAGAAAGCCTGCCACCCTTTAAGATTCTGCCAGGAGAAATAATCAGATTCTCCAGCAACACTGGCATTTGCTAAATTACCAGACTACAGTAATCAAGAGAGTTGGATTCAACCAGTGATTCTTTTTTAGGTTTTGCTTACATAAAAACACACTAGAGGAAATTCCCACTTTCTACAGATTCCTGGGACTCAGTTCAAAAAAATATTTCAATTTACTGCAGTCTGATTTATCAATTTTCAGCTGCCCAGGAAAGTGAGAAAGTTATCCGAAGAAACATTTGCTTTAATGATACTGTAGAAGCACCACCCAGTGGCGAGAGGAGTAAATGCAACTACCAGCCACCTAAATACCGATTTTCTAGAGCTAGGCTTCTCATGACACATCATCAATACACAGTACTTAATGGAGGCAGAAACAACCTACATGATAAACTCTAGACAACCAAAGTTTAACAATTTATAGCCAAATGACAGACATGTGTGTTTTTTAACAATTAAAAATCAACTGCTTCACTACAACAGGAGAAGAGAAGAATCACACATCTATAATTCTTTGAATTATAGCTTAGCCTGGAATTTTTAGTTCCAGCCGTCTCAAAACATACAAATTGTAAAAACGTCATTTTTCAATATAGACGTTAGTTTCTTTATCTACATGCAGGTGTGAAAATTCCCTCTAAAGACTTTTTCATTATAATAACAAAATTAACACTAAGAATTTACAATGCGCCTAGTACTGTTTTTAAGCTCTTTGAATGGATTCTCAGAATAACTCTAGTCCACATTATCTCCATTCTACAAGTGAAGAATAAAATCAATAGCAGCAGAATAGTAACATCTACTGAATAATTACTAAGTGTTCTAAGCATTTCAGACATATTTAACATCCACAAAAAATCCTCTAAAAATACAAATATGACAGTTTTAGATAAGAAAATTTAAGTTAATTTACTTAGGGTCACAGTTAACAAGCAGCAGAACCAGGACTCATTCCATTTTTGAGTTCAGACCATGTATGCTCTCTGAATTTCTCTTGTTTTATTGAACTAGTTTAGACCTCTAATACAATATTGTTATCTAAATTCCTTAACTCCATTTTTATTTACTTATTTTCTGGAGGGAGGTAAAATTTAAATAACACAAAATCGACCAGTTTAAAATGAACAACTCAGTATACACATAATGGCGTGCAATCCCCATCTTTAAGTGCAAGACCGTTTTATCATTTCAAAAGGAAATTCCACAACCAGTAAGTAGTTGCTTTTTTCATTATTCTCTCCTGAGATTCCCTGGAATCTGGATAATTCATATGAATGAAGCATAAAACATGCAACCTATTGTGCCTGGCTGCTTTCATCTAGCAAAACATTTTCAAAGGCCACACACTGCTGTGTGCAGCAGTACTGCATTCCTTTTTATGACTGGGTAAGATTCCATCGTGTGGCTGTAAACTATGTCTACCCATTCATCTGCTGACATATATTTGAGCTGTTTCAAGCTTTTAGTTTCTATGAACAGTGTTGCTATACATGTACATGTATTTATTATGTTTTCAATTCATTTAGATCCTTACAAGGAATAGAAATTGCTGGGATATATGATAATTTTCATGTTTAACTTTTTACCAAACTGTTTACAGAGCAGCCATATTATTTTACATTCCCACTAGCAATGCATAAGGGTGCAATTTTTCTCATTCCTCATCAATACATACAACTTTCCTTTTTAAAAGTCATTCTAAATCAGTGGGTATGAAGTAATATCTCATTGTGGTCTTGATTTGCATTTAACTAATGGTGCTGGACACTTAATTCATACACTTGTCTATCACTTGTCTATCTTATTTGGAGAAAGTTATTTGAGTCTTCTGCCCATTTTTAAAAATCCAGTTGTCTTTTTGTTGATGAGTTCTTTATATATTATGGATACTAAAAACTCTTTTTAGACAAATGATTTGCAAATATTTCCTCCATTCTGTGGACTGTGTATTTATGTAACTTCCTTTGAACACACATTTTTAATTTTGATGAGGTCCAACTAATATATATATTTTTCCTTTTGTTGTAGTATATCATTCCATTGCTTTTAATTTTTGAAATATCTAAGATGGGAATTAAAGAAGTCTAAATACATCTCAAGGATCGAGGTTCAAGACCCAGTCAAGGGGGAAAAATAAAGATGAACAAACAGATAAAATAAATGATTTCCTCCTCCTCTCTCTTCCTGCCTGTACCTTTTCTTAAAAAAAATCTAGAAGGAAGGAGAAACCTAGTAAGTATTGAAAGAGGAGGAAGAAAGCTTGATTTTTGAAAAAGGATAGAAGGATTTAAACTACAAAATTATAAAGGCAGGGCAAAACTTACACAGATCACATAGACTCTCACGAGCTTCCCTTGGCCAAACTGTGCCAAAGGCAAGACCAGGAAGTCAAACTGTATGTTTACACACCCATATTCTTCTAAAGCATAAGCAATTGGCTCTATTAGTTTACTTGGCATAAAACAATGTAGTGGGGGAAATCACACATATGACCCAAAGTGACTTCATTATTTTGTTATCCTTCTTTTACTAACAATTATCTTTGGCACTATTTTACATTATAGTAATATGTGTTCCCACAAAATAAACCACACTTACTATATCTATTTGGCACTGAATGACACAAGAGAGCCTTTCTGCAGGAAAACTTAACATTCCAGAGAGGGGAGATCAATTCAAAACAAAACAAAAAAACCTTTAATGTTAGTAGTGATAATGGTATAAATAGGAAAAAGGAAGGAGAGGTGTCAAGAAGAACACCAGTAGGAGTGTTGGATCTCTGCCCCACAGAACGACGAGAAATCATCTATTTTTCAGACACGCGCACCATGGAAGGGCTGCAGAGACAGCAGCAGCAATCACCACCACAAGGGTAAGCAAAGGTGTTGGGAGTTCTGAGCTGCATAGCAGATTTGAGACTCTCAGGCTCAGGGAAAGTGGGTTTTCCTGAAGCTTCAGGAAGAACCAGGCCTCCCAGAAGACTCTCCTAAAGCAGAAGACAGCTTGCTCAGTCAGTCCATGACACAGACTCGGGGAAGAGGGTCTTGGTGCAGGGTGAAAAGAGGATCAGCGCCCCAATAATCTGAGCAGGAACCTTCAAAGAAAATTATACAGGGTGCCAACATAACCAGAAGGCAGCTAGGAGAATTTGCTGCCCCCAACCCCTCCCACCGTATTGATCTAGAGTCAGGAGAGCCCCGCCAACCCCAATACTGCCTCCAGGATTGAAGGAAGAATGTGTCTCAGAAGGCAGATTCAACAACTACCCACAGCACCACCCTGTGGACGGGGGTGGTACTGCAGTCTGACTTCTGGTTCAGAGATGAGGCTGTATAGTTCTCATATAGACCTGGGACACTGGGGGAAAACTTGGGATCCCTCTCACAAACTCCAACCTCATAGACTGAACTCTCAGGTCCCAATACAGGGTCTACCTAAGAACTTTAAACACAACCAGTGGCGATGCTACAAAACTCAAGAAAGCCCAGTGTTCAAACCAGGATCCAGGCTTACTTGGTGTAACTTGATACTCCAAATGAGGTCACTGCTGCAGGAAAATCTAACCCACAGAAACATAAAAAGAATGCCAAACAGAACAAAGACACAGAATATATGCAAAGTGGTGGATTCAATTACAACCACAGGGGAAAATCTGAATACAAGACATATGCAAACTTCCTGAGGATGAATTCAGGGTAACAGTGATAAACATACTCATGGAAATCAAGAAAAGAGGAAGAAAAATCGTAAAAAAAAAAAAAAAAAGGGGGGGGCGGGGGAGAAAGGAAGGAAGCTATGAAAGAAATGAAGAGCACAATAGCTAACTAAAGAATTCCAGAGGGACTCGAGAGAAGGGTGCATGAAGCCTCCAGCAGAATCAGTGAGCTAGAAGGAGAAATGCACTCAAGCAAACCAGCAATGAGAAAAAATAATTAAAATAAATGAAGCATTCATGACATACGGAATAACATCAAAAGGAACATCATTCACATCATAGAGGTCCTAAAAGGAGGAGAAAGAGAAATGGGGGCAGAGAGTGTATTCGAAGAAATAAAAGCTGAAAATGTCTCTAACCTGAAGAATAAATAGTCTTCAGACTCAGGAAGCTCAAAGAGTTCAAAACAAAAGAAAGCCAGACAGAGCTATACCTAGACATATTACAAAGAATCTTAAAAGCAGTTAGAGAAAAATGAGTCACACACAAAGTAGTCCCCATAAGATTGTCAGAGGATTTTTCGAGTGAAACTCTACAGATCAAAAGGGAATGGTATGATATATTCAAAGTGCTGAAAGAAAAGGATTTTCAACCCAGGATTTTATACCCTGTGAGATTATCAGATCTGAAGGAATGATAAAAAGTTATACAGATAAGTAAAAACTAAAGGAATTTATCACCACAAAACCAGGTCTACAAAAAATACTAACAGAGTTCTATAAAGTGGAAAGAAACCCCACTAAAAAACACAAAGACAGCAAAATATTACAAGTAGGGAGGAGAGAAACAATGTACATGATTAGAATGAATGTAGGACTAACGTGCTTTCAAACAAAAATAGGAAACAAACAGAATTTTTAATGCTAAATCGGGGTAACCTCAAAAAAACATCTCCAGGGAAAAAAACAAAGAAGAAAACAAAAAGGAGAAACCCATCAAAACATAATTAAACCCAACCCACCTAAGAAGAGAAAAAGAAGAACAGAGGCACTATCTGGAACAATATCCAGAAGACAATTACAAAACAGCAATAAACAGTTACATATCAAAAATCACCCTAAACATTAATGGAATGAACTCACTAACCAAACGACAGAGTGGCCAAATGGATTAGAAAGCAGTAACACAACCACAAAAAGCTGGAAGATGACAAATTAATTGGAAACTAAGCAATATGCTTCTCAGTGACTCTTGGGTAAAAGAGGAAATCAGAGGAACTTAAAAAATATTCAGAGACAAATGAAAATAAAGACAGAATCCAGGGACGCAGCAAAAGCAGTACTATGAAGGAAGTCCATTGCAATCCAGATCCACCTCAAGAAAAGAAAAATCACAATCTAACCCTACAATTAAAGCAACTAGACAATGGACAAGTAAAGCCAAATATCAGCAGAAGAAAGGAAATTATAAAAATTTGAGGCTAAAATTAATACCAAAAGCTGACAGAGATGCTACCAAGAAAGAAAATTACAGACCAGTATCTCTAAAGAACAAAGATGCAAAAAATTCTCAACAAAATACTAGCAAATCGAATTGAACAATGCATCAAAACAATCATCCATCATGACCAAGTGGGATTTATTCCAGTGATGCAAAGATGGGTTAACATATGTAAAATGATTAATGCCATACACCATATCAACAAGAGCAAGGAGAAAAACCACACGATTATATCAATAAATGCAGAGAAAGCTTTTGACAAGATTCAAACCCTTTTATGACAAAAACCGTGCATAAAATGGGGATAGAGGGTACATACCTCAACAAGACCATATACAACAAACACAGCCAACATCACAGTCAATGGAAAAAATGGAAAGCATTTCCTCTAAGGAACGAGGCAAGGCTGTCCACTCACCACAGCTATTTAATACCATACTGAAGGTCTTAGAACAGTCAGGCAAGAAAAAGAAAAGGTAACCAATTTGGAAACGAGGAGGTAAAGCCATCATTTTTAGAGAGGACATGATTATATATACGGAAAACCCTAAAAACTCTGTCAAAAAACTATTGGAACTTATCAACGAATACAGCAAACTGGCAGGCTACAAAAATCAATGCACAAAAATTTGTTGCATTTTTGTATGCAAACAACATGCTAGAAGAAAATGAAATCAAGAAAACTGCACCGATGTAAAGTGGAAGTAAAAAGAATCAAATATCTTGCAATATACTTCACTAAGGAGGTGAAAGACCTGTACAATGAAAACCACAAGCTCTTCCTAAAAGAAATAGAAAAGGTTACAAAGAGATGAAAAAACATTCATGTTTTCTGTGCTCACAGATGGGAAGAATCAACATCATTAAAATGGTCCTATTACCTAAAACAATATATAGGTTTGATGCAATCCCCATTAAAATCCGACGGCATTATTTCCAGGAAAGAGAAAAAAAATCATAAAATGTGTATGAGAACAACAAAAGATCCCCGAATAACCAAAGCAATTATGAGAAAAAAGAACGAATCTGAAGGGATTACACTCCCAGACATTGAGTGATACTATAAAGAGAGTATATAAAAACCATATGATACTGGAGCAACAACAGAGGCACAAATCAGTGAATAGAAAAGCGAATCACCAGAAACTGACCCACTCACATACAGTTAATCTATGGCAAAGGAGCCAAAAGCATACAAGAGAGAAAGGAAAGTCTCTTCATTAAATGGTGTTGGGAAAACTGGATAGCCACATGCAAAACACTGAAGGTAGATCACCCTCTAACACCATTCACAAACGTTAACTCGAAATGAATTAGAGATTTGGACATAAGACCAGAATCCATTAAATTCTTGGAAGACAACATAGGAAAGACATTCCATCACTTTCAGCCTTAAAAGAGGCCTTTGAGGATTCAACTCCAGCATCAAGGGGAAAAAAAACAAAAAAAAACCCAACTTGGACTACATCAAACTAATGAGCTTCTTCACAGCAAAAGAAAACATCACCAAAACAAAAAGACAATCTACTAACTGGGTAAAGATATTGCATTCCATATTTGTGACAAGGGCTTAATATCCAAAATATACAAAGAACTCATAAAACTCAGTAACAGAAAAACAGGCAATCCAATCAAAAAGTGGGAATAGGAACTGCAGAGACAATTTTCCAAAGAGGATAAATGGATGGTTAACAAGCAAATGAAAAGATGTTCCTACTCCCTGGGTTACGCAAATCAAAACAACAATGATCGTATACCTGAGAGATTGGCTATTATCCAAAAGTCTGGAAACAAGAAATGTTTCTCCCGAAAGTGGAGAAAAGCGAATACTGTTGGTGGGAGTGCAAATTGGTGCAACCCCTACGGAAAACAGTAAGGAGAATCCTCAGAAAGTTGAAGGTAGAAATTCCTTATGATCCTACCATCCCATCTCTGGGTATTTACTCAAAAGCTAGAAAAATACTCATCTATAGAGATTTATGCATCCCCGTGTTTACTGCAGCCCTATTCGCAATAGGTAAGAACTGGTAACTACTTAAGTGCCCAACATGAGATGAATGGATCAAGACATGGGACACACACACACACACACACACACACACACACACACACACACACAAAATCCTGTCACTTGAACCAACATGGCTGGATCTAGAGGGGATGATGCTACGTGAAATAAGTCAAAAGAAGATACCAGATAATCTCACTCATAGGCAGAATGTGAAGAAACAAAACCAATCCCTTGAACACCTGAAAGAGACTGAGGTTACCAACAGGTAATAGGAGGCGGGGAGGAGCAAGCAGACAATGGTGAAGAGCACTTGGTGATTTGGGGGAGGGTGGGGTGTGTTTATATATATCTCTAAGGCATGGAGAAACTGTACATATGGGGAACCTACATATATGTGTTTAATCTGTAAAACGAAATAAAAAGAGACAACAAAGGAGAGCAATTTTATGTGAGGAAATCAGGGTTTGCCTCATTGAAAGGTTTTTGAGCAAAGAACTCTTCAGGGGCAAAGGAACAACCCATATATGTATGTATCTGGAGTGTGTTCCTGGCAGAGGAAACAAGTGCAAAGGATCTGAGGTAGAAACATGTTTGATGTGTTGAAGACATAGGTAGGGTGGGTTTTGAGTACTACAGTGATATGAGCCTTCTAATTCATGAACATAACAGACATAACAGACATTTGAGTCTTCTTTCCACAGTATTTTTTAGTTTTCAGTGTCTATATGTCTTGCTAAATTTATCCCTATTTCATTTTCATTTGTAAGATGCTATTGTATACTTTTTTTAAAAAAAGAAAAGGTGCAGACAGGAATGAAGGTGAGTAGGCAAACAGAAGGAAAGAAGGGACCAAGGGTGGAGAGGAGGGGAGGAGGAAGAGTTTGTATTTACTTATTTAGTTGTTCATATTTGATGCTCACCCTGGCCCCAGATCTTGAACCCGGGGCCTTGGGATGTATGTGGACGGCTCCCAGGTCTTCTAGACCACTAGGCCACACCCTGTGTATACTTGTTAGGAATTTTATTTTCCAATTGTTGCTAAATATAAAAAACTATCTCTGCATACTGACCTTATTATCTCGCAACCTGGCTACATCTACTTAATTATATTTGTTCTCTTTTTTTGGGGGGGAGGTCTAGAGCGACCTGGGGGTTTTCTATTTATCAGATATCTATAAAAGGTATTTTTCGGGGACATCCTTGTGGCTCAGGCAGCTGGGATGCTAGTGTATGGAACATGTACTGCCCAAGGATCAGGGTTCAGGACCCAAGGTTGGGATGAAAAAACAAAATGAGCAACTAAATAGATATTTCTTAAAAAATGAAAAGGCTTTTTTTTCCCTAATTTATTCCTTTCAAGCCTCTATGACCCCCATAACTTATTTCGCTTGCTTTACTGTACTAGTTAGGACTTCTAATAAAATGTATACTTGACCCTTAAAAGAGGAAAATCAAGACTGAAAGGTTCACGTAACAAGTATATTAATTGTCCACCATACAGCAGTTGAGGAAATGCCTTTCTACTCATAGTCTGAAGTATCATGGGTTGCCTTTAGTAGAATGCTTTGTCTGTACTTACTAAGGCAATCATGGTTAACAACACTGATTCTGAATATGAAATCAATCTTGAATTCTTGAAATAAAGTCCACTGGGTGATGACGTTTTGTTTTGTTTTTTCAAATGAAGTGGAAGTCGTTTGCAATTAGGTAAGGATTTTTATGTACATGGTCATGGAGGCCAACATCAGTATTCACAAGGAATATATCCCATTCTTTATCTGGTTTTATTATTCAAGACAAGACTGATGAGGATCAATAAATTGGAAAGCGTGCCCTCCTCTATTTATTGAAGTAATTTAAGATAGGTATTTTCTTCTTTAAACATTGGATAAAATTCACCAGCGAAGTCATTTGGGCTTTGAGGTTTCTTTCAGAAAAGTTTAAATTAAGCTTCTTTTACATATATCAACTTACTCTTATCAGTTACTAAAGAGGAATGTTAAAATATATATAATATGTAGATCATATATTTCTCCTTTCAATTTTGTGAGCTTTTGCTCCAAGTATTTTGAAACTTTTATTAGGTATATGAATAGAACAAATTGACACCGTTATCATTATGTAAAGATTATCCTGTATCTCTTGCTTTGAAACCTACTTTTTGTCTGACAGTAATAATCACATGAGGTTTTTTTTGTGATTAGTAAGTAGCTTATTAGATACACCTTTTTTTTAGTGGTTGCTCCAGGGTTTATACATTTTTACCTTAGCATAGTGTGTTATTAGAAAGAAGCATATTATTTTATTTTTATTTAATTGTTCTTACTGGCTTTTGTTGCCCTCCTCCCTGCCCCTGACCTGGGACAAGAACCCAGGTCTTCAGGATGCATGTAGACTTGGAGGTGGCTGACCCAACCGCTATTCCACTAGGGCACGTCTTCTCATATTAATTTAAGAACTTTAACAGATGTATCCGCCCATTTTCTTCCTCCTCCTACTAAGCTAGTATTTCTAATTTTTTTCAAGTATTTACATATCTATCTATACCTACACATTTTACTTCAAAAATACTATAAATCCTATAAAACAAATGTTTTGCTTTAGATATTCAATAGTCTCGGAAATAAAATTATTTTTCATTTCCCCACATATATTCAATTTCTTACTCTCTTCATTCCTGTGTATAGGTCTGCGTTTCCATCTGGAATGATTTTCTTGAGCCTGAAAACCTTTTAACTTTTTAAACTTTTTTAAAGGAAAGGTGCAGTCAGTATTGAAGGGGAGCAGAGGCAGGAAGAGAGGAGGAAGAAGCATTTTATTTATTTTATTTAGCTGCTCGTGTTGGTTGTTTCTCCACCGAGGGTATGAACCCAGGTTCCCGGGATGTATGTGGACTACACCTGGCCAGAGGCAGTGGACCCAACAACTACTCCAATGGAGCATGCTTCCTTTAACATTTTTGATACTGCAAGCCTGTTTGGAAGAAATTGTCTCAGTTTGTGTCTGTCAGTAAAATATCCTTATTTTGCTTTCACTCTTTTGAAAAATATTTTAGCACTGAATTCCAGCTTGTTAGTTTTTACCTTTCAAAACTTTAAATATTATCCCAAATGCACTGTTACCTTTGTCCTTTTAGAAGAAAAGTAGATTTAAGAAACTTTAGTTTGAAATGATTTTACAGAAAACTTGCAATAGCAGAGTTCACATGTACCTTTCACCCAGCTTCTAATGTTAGACACTTATTTCAGAAACAAGTAACACTTGGTACAATGCAATTAACTTCAGATCTACTCTACTGCTGCTGTTCCCCCATCCCCATAATGTCTTTTCTGCTCCGAGGTCTAATTCAGGTTTCCACACTGCATTTAACTGTCATGTCCCCTTAGTCTCCAATCTCTGTCAGTTCCTCAGTCTTCTCTGTCTCACGACACTTTGACTCCTGAAGAACACTGGTCAGGTATTTTGGAGACTCCCTCAATTTGGGTTTTATGCTTTCTCATAATTACAGTAAGGTTTTACTTTTATTTTTTATAAGAATACTATAGAACACCACAACATGTGATGTCCGGCCTTTCATTTTATCAGGGAACACATATTGTGAATGTTTTATTTCTAGTGATAGCGACCTAGAAAACGGCTAAGATATCCAGTTTCAACTCACTGTAAACTTACTGTTTTTTCCTCTATAATTAACAAATTTATTGGAGAAAATGCTTTGAGATTATGTTTCATACCTTCATCCACTGATTTTACCTTCCATCACTTGATTGTGCCAATGACAATTAGTACTACAGTGTTAGCCTAATGGTAATTTTGTGTTTAGTTATTGCTTTACATTTATTCATCTGTCTCTTTTGGGTAGAAGAGACTATTTATTTATTTATTTATTTAATTTATTTATTTATTTGTATCAATATGGACACATGGACATTTTATAATGCAACACTAACATTTTATCCCAGCTTTGGGCATTAAAGCTCTTTCCGTTTGGTTCCTCTGTCCTTTTGCCATGCCTCATTTTTCTGAGTACTTCTTTGTTTTCTGGCACCAAAGATGTTCCAGGATCACCTTGTATTTCCCCTACCTCAAATCTGGGATCAATCATTTCTTCAAAGAGCTCTGGTTCCTTTAAGTGAAGAATTGTATTTAGAGACCAAAGTCTAGACATTAGGTATGCACATTACTATTGGACTGTTACTGCTTCTAGGCCTTCCCAGAGGACAGAGCTAGGAAACAGACCTAAGTCTACTGACCCACCATGCATATACACACCCCTACATTTTCATACTTATCTTTATGTACAATGTATAAAACAATGACTTCAAACTGATAGCTCTTAGGTTCCGTCTAGCTTTCTTTCTTTTCCTACATTGTCACCCCTTAACAGTAAGAACCTGGCTCTCATTATCTAAAATATACTCACATGTTCAATCCCTGAGTCTGTGTGTACACATAAGAGCTTCAGATTTACCAAACCACACCCTTGTGAGAAGTCCGGTTTTTAAAATTAGAATAACTTTTTGTTTTTTAAAGGAAAGGTACATGCAACAATGAAGGCGAACAGACAGGCAGGGAGAAGAGGAAGAAGGATTTTTTTTATTTAGTTGTTCACATTGGTTGTTTACTCCCAGATCCAGGACTTGAAAACAGGGTTGTGTGGCCTGTGCTCCTTCAGAGATGAGTGACCTAAACTACTCCACCAGAGCATGCCTAGAATACTAGTACACAGTTCTTTATTATTCTAAATCTTACAGTAGTCAAAATACTATCATCCTCCAAAGTTACTTTAAGTAATCGTCTTTTCTTCTCAGTATGTTACTCATTGGTAATGGAATTGGAATCACTTGTTGGCTTATATCATTCCTGATGAAAACACAACAGTTATTCCTTTATCTTTGTCCTTCTGCATATATAATATGGCCTTTCCCCCCTCTGGTTTCTCTCAAGATTTCTTTATAATTGATTTTCAACCACTGGATTAGGATATGTCTCAGTGTGATTTCCTATGTAGGTTCATTAAGTCTCTGGGCTTACAACTTCCATCAATTTGGAAAATGTTCAACTGTTATTTCTTCAAATACTTTCTCTACAACGGCATCCCTCTCCCCTTTCCTGGACTCAAATTGTACATATTCAAATCACTTGATACTGTCCCACACGTCCATGAAGCTCTCCCTTTTCACTCAGTCCTTTTTCCCCCCTCTATGCTTCAGACTGTATGCTTCAGTTTGAATAATTTCTATTACCCTATCACTGATTTTTTCTTCTGCAGTGTCTAATCTGCTGTTACGCCAACTGGCTAAATTTTTCATTTCAGATACTGCATCTTGCATTGTCATCTTGCATTTCTCGTTTCAAGCTTTCCTTCAAATACTTCAACATATCTGTCTTCTAAATCCATCATTTCTGGGTCTAGTAAGTGAATTTTCTCCTGGTTAAAGGTTACATTTCCCTATTCATATGTCTAGTAAAATTTTATATATTGAATAGTTTGTATATTTTATTAGTGTATGCATTTTTTAACAATAAGTTTTGCTCAGGGGACAGCTAAATTAATTGAGAATGAGTTTTATCTTTTCTTTTTTTAAAAGAAAGGTGCAGGCAGGAATAAAGGCAAGTAGACAGGCAGGCAGGGGGAGAGAGGAGGAAGAAGCACTTTATTTATTTTTATTTAGTTGTGTATCTTGGTTGTTCTCCCCGGCCCAGGTCAAGAACCGGGATCCTTGGGATGTACGTGGACTATGTTTAGGCCACAGGCAGCTGATCAAACCATTACTCCACCAGGGCACTTCAGCTTTATCCTTTTGAGACCAGTTTTTCAGGGCTGTTTTAGGGTGAGACTAGAGTAGTTTTTCTCTAATTACTTTAGCTCTATACTTTGAGTGCCATTTCTAGAGTATCTGTGGAATAGTCCTGATGTTTAATGAAATATCTCCACTCTCACTGCTCAGAACTACAATGTCTTCCAACTCGTTACAAGTTTCTATACTCTTACCAGCTCCCCAACAGTTAATGCTCTTCCTCTAATAATCTGTTCTTTACCCAGCCCGTGAAGCCCCAAACAGGTTAGTGCCCAGCCAAAGACTCAAAAGGACTCTTCCATAGATTTCTGAGTTCTACTCTGCATAACTTCATCTTTTATGGTAATCAATCCTGCCAAGTCCAGCCTCCCCAGTCTCTCCTTACTCTGATTTCTATCTCCTTGGACCAACAAGAATGCCTTGTCCTGCTTAGATGCATTGGAATCTAGTCTCAGAAAGAAAGCCAGAGAGATAGCAGTATTCAATTTGTTTTCCTTTTCTCAGGGATTGTAATTCTCCCTGCCTGTCACTAATATCTAAAAACAGTATTTTTCTTAGTTTGTCTAGTTTTCTAGATGTTTATGGCCAGAGGACTAGTTTGATACCAGTTACTTTGTAATGTCCAGAAACTGCCATTCTTAACAGCTTTGTTGTCTTTTAAAGGTTGGGCAGTCTTTAGTAGTTTTTGAAATGGTTGCCAAATCATTTGAGAACCTAATGAATCCTTTGCCCATGTCCTTACACCAAAGTGTGTACATACAAAATTTGGAGCAGAATATTAGGAAATTCAGTCTTTCTCCTAGTTCCCCTTGCTTCCAAAATTGTGATTTATATAGTACTGGTGTGTAAGACATTATCATTCAAGGTTTTAAGACCAATTATAAAATTACTGGAAAACTGCTAAGGCTAGAATTAAAGAATCTGAACCAAGGGAACATTTTTTGGTTGTTATCAAAAAGACAGTTTAAATATGTATATATATAGTACAAAGTTCGAAAACAACTCAGCTATTCTTTCTCATGTGGCATTTCTACACGTGGCAGATAATATTTCTCACATATCTCCACGATGATATACTAGCAATGTGATCCTACAGACTTAAGAAACAATGCTGAAGTAATTTGAATTGTACCTGATTACCTAATTCACTTGTTTTCATGTTATTAAAATCCAAGTTATTTCCTAGTAGTGTTTCAGATCTAATCATAGCAACAGCACTATTGATACTATATTATAAATACATATATTTCATACACATACCCATTCATTCTTCTCTAGCTGCTATTAAAAACTGGCACTCGCCTAGGTAACTACTCCTTAGAGCAAAAGTCAGCTGTCAAGCCAGATAAATGTGAATAAATATCACATCAGAAATCACCTTTGTCCTATGTATTTCAACAACAAATGCCTGTTTGAGTCATGGAAAGAAGTTGAGATGGTAGAGAAAGAGGTTTAAATAGGTAAGAACATCACTTCAGGGTGTTACTGATATTTAATTATACAAAAATCAACTGACAGGAATTTAGAGTTTATTTTCGAACTCTCAAGTCTAGTCCTCTAATCTGTATGTTTATCTTAATGCCAGTTTCACCCTGTCTTGATTACCGTAGCTTTGCTCTAAACTCTGCAATCTGGGCGTGCTGTGGTGGCATAGGTTAATCGCCTCCGAAGGCGCTCAGGCCACATACCCCCAGGGTTTGAGTCCTGGGTCAGGGGAAAACAACCAGTGCGAACAACTAAATAAAAATTAAAAAATAAAATGCTACTTCCTCCTCTCTCTTCCTGCCTGCCTGCCTACACCTTTCTGTTAAAAAAAAAATTTTTTTTTTTAATCTGGTAGTATCAGTCTCCCAACCTGTGCTTTTTCAAGTTTATTTTAATTATTCTGGGTTCTTTGCAGCTCCAGACAAATCTTTAAGAAGCCATTGGTCAACTTCTACAAGTTAAATCTTAAAATCTATTAGGATTTTAATAACGATTGCACTGAAACTGTAGATCAGTCTGGGTAGAATTGCCATTTTTATTGTCTCCTGATCCATAAACATTGGGGATATTTCCATTTACTTAGATCTTTAATCTCTCTCAACAATGTTTTCAGAGGGCATGTCCTACACTTCTTTTGTTAAATGTATCCCTGAACACTGCTCTTTTGGATGGTACTGTAAATAAAATGATTCCTGCCTGCACTTTTCCTTTAAAAATAAAATAAAAACAAAGTACTCAACTCTGAATACCTGCACATTATACTACAATTAAAGTACAACTGACAAGTCATTCTAACAAAATATTTCATCCAAGTAAACAAAAGGAGCTGACAGTGCACAGTAACATATAATGAAGTCCAATAATGGCTGAATCTGTAGACACAAATCAAGATGAAGAAAATCTTGTTATTTACTAATATTAAAATAAACTCCTCTAATTCATAAGGTAATGAAGATTCTCAGATGTAATACAGCTAGAAAAGACGCTAGGAAATCTGACAAATTCCACGATACCAATCAATAGACAATAATATAAAAGCAAAAAAAGAACACTACAAAAACTGAAAATTAACATGTTTATGCACAACATATATGCCTTTTCTTGTCCTGCTAGAATAAGGTAATGCTTCTCATTTGAAAATTTTAATTTCCTTCAATACTATTAATGTAGCGTTTAAAGTATTTTTTCAGCATTTGTCTTTTGCCACGTGCCCAATTTGGTAAAAATTTAAAAAAAAAACAATCCAAATTTACACCTGAATTTCACAAGATTTCTAAAAAAATCAAAAGCTCTAAAAAACTAAAACGCAATCACACTACGTCTTAACAATTTTGAATTCAAAATTAGTACAGTAGGAATTAATCAGCTTTGCTACTGTTTTGTAGAAGTCCTAAGATTTATTTCAATGAAGTCATATATTTTCAGAGATAGTTTTAAACTTCACCAAGTGCATTAATTCCTCTAGTCCCTAAAGATACGCTTCCATTTCCTTTACTCCTGAGCTCTCCTTACAGACTCTTTTGATATTTTTCTAGGAAAGGAGAAATGTTTTCATGTCAAAAAACCCGAGCAAATAGATTTCTATGACAAAACATCATTTTTCTTCTTTTGCCATCACTTCCACTACCCAAGCCTTTGAGGACACCTTCCAGATGGGGATGTTCTCCAGAAAATGGCAGTATTTGTTAAATAATTTTTTGTTTGTTTTTAAAGAGGAAGGCATGCAGGCAGCAGGTGGGCAGGAAGAGAAAGGAGGAAAGAGCATTTTCTTTCTCTAGTAGTTCTTTTTTTTCAGTTGGTCGTCCCTGCCCCACCCTCACCCCCCAGGTCACAAACCTGGGTCCTTACGCTGCACGTGGGCTGCTACTCAGGCACAAGCTCACACCTGAGCCACGAGGACACCATCTTTTTATATTCCCACTGAGCACCACAGCATCAAGAGCGATCCTGCCTCAAATAACTATCTTGATCGCCACAAATCTACTTCAATAATATTTTGATGATCTATTGGGTTATAAGTTACATGTCAATAAGCAAATACTAATAATGACAATGAATTCACTTTGAGAACTAGGAAAGGCAGTATGCAGCATAGTGGTTAAGAGAGGATGCAGACAAACATGGTCTCTGACCCTGCCACATATTAACTGTGCTGCACTGGGCAAAACTTTATCCTCCCTAGATGCGTTTCCCCACCTACAGCAGGAATTATAACTTCCATCTCCAGCACATCCGGAAGATTAAATGAGAACATGTATAGAAAGTCCAGCAAGGTGTCTGGCACATAAAAGTCCCTCATTTAGCTCTTAAGCGGGTTCTGAATACTCCTCTAGCTATTCAATTTCAGTATCCGCCCAGTCTAACCCTTCACGACTAGTGAGTTCACCTGTCGACCCTCTTTGGGTCTGTCCCTCCCTCAGTCCCCTAATGTACATCCCTGGTCCAGTTCAAACCGGACTCCAGGCAGCAGCATGGCTGAGATCAGCAACTCTTCTCAATTATCCCAGAACTAGGTCACTATCTCCTCTTTTCCTGGTTTCTATCCTATCTTCACCTTTTACAGCTATTACGACTTTCAAAATATTAAAAGTTTTTCTAAATTGTTGTAAAATGAAATCACGTACTATATCAAATCTTCAGAATCTAGGAGTTGTTTCAAATGTATTAACACATAATGCTTACTCTTCACATGATGTAGTGACAACCTGCCATTTGGTCATAATACTTTTTTTTACATTGGAATAATAATACATTGCAATGACATTTGCATTAGGTAAAACACAGTCACTTGAAATTCCTGCTAATTTACTTGACTTCCCCAAACCTGTATTTCCTCCTCTCTAATTATTTATATTTACCAAGCAACATCTTTTTTGTTTCAAGCAACCTCTTCTTGATCTTTTTATCAGACAAAAGATCTGCATAAAAAAATTAAATCTGTGCTGATCCACTAAGGACACTACCAGCCAAAGTACAAAATCATTTCATTCCAACAGAAAACTGGGAGGAGGTGGGTGGGAGGATCTTCAGATAGCATCAAGCAATAAATGACTTAACAGAGGACATAGGGACAATTTTCTCTACTGGAAAATGAAGGACAGTTCTACCTTCAGCACTAAGGAATTCAGGGATCTACAGTAGCATGTAAGTTATTCTGCGCATCACTTAGGCCACTTTTCTTCCAAATCACTTAAAGTTGCTTTATTCTCACAAAGGCCTTGCTCTGGATATACTGCTACTTCTCAAACTAGGACTAAACACAGGCCTCTACAAACCATCTCTTGAATTGCATTAAAGTAAGAACTACAAACACAAACAACTTAGTACAGTTGCTGGCATAGCATTAGCCTAAGTGTTAGATTGTATTATTGCTATTATAAATAGAAAACAAAGGCCAAGGATGAAGTCATTTGCCTTTAAAAAAAATAATGTTAAGTAAGCTACTTTTTCTGTTTCCAATACAAAGTTCTATCTACTACTTATGCCATGCCACACCAAAAGATTACCAGAGCAGAACAAAGAAATAAAAGCATTCTTGTTTATGGCCTCTGGAATTAGTTTAAAATCTAAAGATTCATTCAGTCCCTCAATACTTACTCTTTTCCATTCAATAACTTTCACCAACTGCTTTCTTCTACTGTTTATGCTACAGAATGATGATGGAATAAAGACATTCAGGCCCATTTCTAAGTGACATTAATTGGCTATTTTGGTCATCTTTCATTGCAAACCTAAAACAAGTAGGGAATTGCTTTCTGAGGGTCCTACACAACTAAAAACAAAGTATTCTACTTGTAAGTGTCTAAAATTAGCTCTATTCCTAAGTCCAAGAGAAATGAACAATTGTAATACAGAAAGCATTCATTCCAGATCACCTGAAAGAAGTACCTTCCTTTGCCCTTTACACTTCCTGAAACACCCTACACCTGCAACCTACACATCACATTGCAGTAAATGTTTCTGCTTAGTGGTTCTACGTAGCACCCCTCTAGGAAGTCTTCCTTATCTACATTCCAAGTCTCAAGAATGCACAAAGAAAAAGTTATAAAACATGAAAATACAAATAATTTACCAGCGTATACCCATTACCCATCGTACGGGCGTTGTTGATATGTCTCTTGCTGATGTTCCAATAACACAGTGTAAACCTACAAAGAAAGACTGCAAATCCTGTGAAAATGTTAGGAGAGGCGTGACCTGGTGGAGTAGCAGTTAGGTCAATCGGCTCCGAACGAGTCCAAGCCACATACCCCTGGGGCTCTAGTCCTGGGTTGAGGTGAGGGGAAAACAAACAGTGTGAAAAACTAAATAAAATATAGTAAAATTGCTGCTTCCTCCTCTCTCTTCCTGTCTGCCTACTTCACCTTCATTTCTGCCTGTACCATTCCTTTTTTAATGTTAGGAGAGAACTGCTAAGCCATTGACCAAGTAGGAATGGATGGAGTGTGCTTACAACTAAAATTATATGAAAAAAAGGATAGTCCCATGAAAAAATGGATAAAATTTCTAAATATATTTTAATGACTAGTCATACTACAAGTAAAAGATTAAAAAGTTTTTATCTATATAAATTTGTCAAAAAAGCATAACAACCCCAACACTAGTTCTTTCTTAGTACGAAATAGTAACCAAGAATTAAAATTATAATGTAAATTTTGACAAATACAAGATAAAACAAAACTGCTTTCATAAGTCTTAATTTAATTTCTCCATAAATTCTCAATATTTTTGCCATTATTTGCTAGAAAAATTTGTTTACTGTTTTAAATGGACTCTTTTTAAGCACCTTTTCTGTATTACCCTGCAAGTTTTCTTCTGCATCAGTCTCTTCCACTACATTATCAACTGAGTTTAAAAGCAGTAAGAGATACTCTGAGTCTCAAACTTCTGAAGACCCCTTTTACGCTCTTAAAATTACTCAGGACCCAAAAAGCTTTTGTTTATGTGAGTCATGCTCATTTATATTTACCATATGAAAAATTAAAGGGAAAAATTTACTATAATGCACTTAAAAAAAACAAGAGATCCATAAATAACATTTTTTTGAAAAGCAACTATATTTCCAAACTAAATAAAAATATGAGAAGAGTGGCATAATTTTAGCTTTCTAACTTTAATGTCCATCTTAATAGACAACAAATAGACTCTCACATATGCATCTACTATACTTAGTCTATTGCAATAGTGTTTTGGTTGAAACATGAAAAATATGAAGTACATGAAGTCTATTTGTAAACAAATATGTAATTGAAAAAGAGATTATTTTAAGAGCCTGTTCAGGTAATTTCTAAATATTCTTCTTTGACTCTATAATATTCAACAATACTCTTAAAGATTAATTACAATATAGAATCTGAAACCACATCAATAAATTCTTCATATTGTATTATATTAAATCCATCAGCTACTATATATTTGTTGAGTGAATCTTTTTATCCAGGCATGCTTTTACAACATGTAGTGATAATTTAGAAAATATTGGTCACTATGCTACAAAACTCTTCCAAATACTGTCACATCTCATTACATACTATGAATAAAATCATCTGTTAATATCACCAAAGACATCGTAAGGAGAATCTCTTAATTACAGGAAAGCTGTCTCTTCATTCATCAGAGAAAGTGTCTGCCAAATATTCAAGTGTAAATAACCATAGTGTGAAGCACAGTGTGCCAGTTATTTCAAGAATAAATTATATTCCATGAAAAAGGGAACCAAATTCAAAGAACTTCACAAGTGCCTTTCCTTGGAGACAATCGTCTCAGAGTAACACGTTTTATATTTTCTTCCCATTTTGTCACAGAAAAAAGATGTGTGCCTGAGAGTCAATATTTAATAAAACTGAAAAAAGCTATCTGCTTCATCAAGGACATTCTTAAGTGAAATCAAGCTTTGTTTTCTTCCTACAAGTCCATAGTGGTGACGAATACAATGACAGACTAGTCTAGCTTGGAGCCACTGTCCTGATTCATGCAAAGGCCAGCAATTTTACACACCATTGCTTCTGCACCATCGGTTTCAGTTTAAGTGTCAATACAGTGAAAAATGGCAATCTTAATCTTAGAATATAAAAATAGTATTTTGACTTTCTGATCAAAAAAAGATATCCAGGTGTGATTTGTGAAGATTCAAATTTTGAGAACTACAGAGGTGCAGTAACATTTTTCGAGAATTTACATACTATACAATGTGTCAGATACTTCATTATGTGTTTCCTATGCTACTTACAACAATTTTGAAGGGATTTTTTTAACAGCTGAAGAAATTTAGGTGGAGTCAAAAAAACAAACCAAATGATTCTAATTCCAAAGCTTCCCACAACTTGGCTCTGGTATATCTGACAGGTCATTAAACTCAGATTCCTCACTTCTGAAATGAATAATTTCCTACTTTGTCCTCTTCACATCACTGTCCAAAGTTGAAAAATCAAAATACTCCAAAAATTTTTCCTAAACTCTATTAAATAATATGAAACAAACAAAACCAATTCCAAGAAGAAAAAAAATTCCTGAGGTTTATGAAGTTTTCATTCACTTTATTAAGAAAGTGATTAAGAAAACTTACATACCTGTTTTAAAACTGGTAAAAACAAAACAATACAGGTGTGCTCTGGTGGAGTAGTGGTTAGGTCAGTCACCTCCAAAGGAGCAAGCCACCTACCCCTGGGATCAAGTCCCCGGACCCGGGGGGTAGAGGGAACAACCAGAGTGAACGACAAAAATAAAAATAAAATAAAGATACTTCTTCCTCCTCTATCTTCCTGCCTGCACCTTTTATTTAAAAAAGAAAAAAAGAAAAAGAAATAGATTTAATACTAATGGTCAAATTACAATTTGTTAATTTAATCCAGCCTTCCCACCATCTCCTATTGAGCTCTCCGATCCCATTGGAGCAAGATCTAATTTCTGAACTTTCCAGAAGAGTCAAAAGCAGGTCCTCTCCTCTTTGTGAAAAAGGCAGGAAGCCAAATCCAGAAAAAGAGAAACTTGAGGCCAAGAAGGCAAACTCCCATAATAAAGCCGAAGATACAAACAATTTCAAGTCCAAGGAACCTGATCCCTAAGACCAAGGAGCTCAAGTAGAATACTTAGAGCTATCTATCACTGTTGCTCGATACCATCAACAATGCAGCGTGAAGACAAATCTAACAAGGACACATAGAAGCACAGCGCCCAAACCAAGACCGTAACTGTCAAACTATCTGCGCAGGTAAGTTACTGACAGAGTCAACAGATGCCTCGAAAAGTTTAAACTGTAGAAAATTTGTAAGTCCCAGGGTGCACCTTAGTGGCTCAGGTCGCTGAGGTGGCTAAGGTGAGCAGACCATGTAAAGTCAAGTCCAAGGACCCAGATTTGAGACCAGCTGGGAATTAAAAAAAAAAAGAAAGAAAGAAATCCTAAGGAACACGGCAATCCAACATTATTTCTTGGTCAGTTAGGATTATCTTCTTAAATTACAGAGGTAAAAATACAGTTTTACTGATGCAACTCAATAGGGGCCTGCCAGTACTTGCAAAAAACACTAGCTTCAACCATGGTTCTCCTGTAGAAATTAAGACCACTTCTATTTAAAGCCAATTTTAAAATCATAAAATTTCCACAGCAATTCAGTGCTATGGAAGAGGCTGTATTATCATTTGGAAAAAATGTAATATATGATATAGCATAAGGTGAATCAGAAACTTTTAAAATTCAAACTGCCTTTAAAAGACAAGGAGATTAGATCAGTAGTCTCCTAGCTATAGTCACCATACTCTGCAGTACTCACTCCTCAAGGAAATATCTGCATGATCTCATACACGCACTGCTCTGCAAAAAAAAAAATATTAAAAAAGTAAAGCATACATGAAACAACTCCTTCCTCTGACTTCTACAGAAGAGGTAACATGTCATTAAAGTTTGCTTCTGGCTTCAATTAAACCTGGCCCACAGTCTGAGAAAATGACTCAGCAAGATTCAGTCCATATGTTAACTAGAGTTAAGTGATTAACACAATTAAGATAAACACACATTTCTCTAACACACCCAATTTACAAATAAAGAGGTTCAGAGAGTAAATGACTCGCTCCAGCTCACAAAGCAAATTTCCTATGAGTAGAACCCTGCCTCCTAGCTCAACATTCTGTTTAATATATTTGGCACTAAAAGATGATTTCCAAGAAAAGTTAAAGGCTCGTAGTCACAGCCACTGATAGGCACTTTCACAAATAATATCTCATGACCTTTAAAGATTAAATCACAAAATACATACACATTAAATAAGTTTAAATACACTTTTAATAAGTCTTTAGAAAATACCAAATTCGATTCATTATGCGCATTGTCTGAGTCAGTCATTTTTTTTTTTTTTTTTTTTTTAAGAGGAAGAAAGCAGGCAGGAATGAAGGCACACAGGTAGGCAGGGAGAGGAGGAAGAGGCATTTACTTACTCAATCATCATTCATTCGCCCACACATCCACCCATTCTGGCTACCCCGCCACCCCCAAAAGTTCCGACTCAGGTCCTCGGTCTCTACATGGACTATGCCGGAGCAGCAGACGTGACACCTGAGCCACCAGGGCAGGCCGAGAGCCAGCCGTCTTTTAACATTTTAATCTAACGGCGCCAAATCCCTTCTCGTATCTTCAATGGACTACCAGGCTCTGCATGATCTGGCCAACGCATACTTCAACATCTACTGCCGCTGTTCTCCTTATCTGACTCACATCTGCAGCACAGACCTCCTTTCACAAGGCACTCTCTTCTCCTACCAAACTTCTAAAGGGCACCTCAGGCACACAAATGTCAATTTCTCACGACAGCAGTCTCTGAACCACACTTCTCTATGGCCTGAAATAGTTAGGAAATTCTATTTATTCTGATGTCACAATGTATTTTCTATACATAGCAATTATGTAACTAGAGTATGTTTCTGGTTTGGAGTTTTTGTTTAATGAAAATACATCACCCCCAACAAATTGCTGCAATATGGTGATCATTAAGTCTGTTTGACTAGGACAGTTGTTAGAATATTTTCCAACATTCTGTACAAATGTATGACCTCAGATTTTACTTTTATTTTAAAGCTGCATTAAATTAAGTGGAAAGAGTTTGGGAGACCTTGAATTGGCACTATTAACTATTGCCAATGTCTTATCAAGTAGCTGCATGAGACAAATGCGCTGTGTAAATAGTTTGTCACTTTAACATATTGAATCTAAAAAGCTGACCATACCAACACTCTACAGATGCAAAATAACTGACATGTCCCTTTCTAGCACAGCAAGCTGATATCCAGGATAGTAACAAAAGGCAGCCAACCAACCCCCTATGGTTTTAACAGATCCTGGAAAGAGCATGAGATGCTGCCTCAGTAAGACACAAGAAATCAGTATCACTTGGATAATGGGAAACATGGAAAGCTTGTGTCTATGTGAAATGAGCATGAGCATCCTATTAGAGTTTACAGAGCAAGTGTAACTGCTTTTGCTACAATGGTTTTATCATTTATTATACACTATGTATCTACAACTAATCTATAGATTTTGCATTAAGCCTTGCAGACTGCAATACACTCAGAGAAAATGTATTTAAAGTGGCAGCACTAATGCAAACAAATCTGAAGAAGGCAAGCATTTAATTCAAAAGGTAGTAGTTATGTAAGACAGTAACACATGCCTTTACAAAACATTCTGTACAGCAAAACTTTAAATTTAGACCAAATGAGTGCTCTTCTAAATTATTTTTCATTTTCTTAAATTCCAAGTGTTTATGTCCACTCAGAAAAATGAATAGTATTATTGATTCCATTAGCAAAGAATTTCAGATAAATGATGCAGTAATATATTTCAAACAGAAAAACCATCATCCCATGGTGTGACTTCTTTCAACCAATTTATGGAATCAAAGCTCTCAGAGGTTCATTCTGAAGGCTGAAACATGTTATTACCATGAGTATTACTGTGAATTCAGTTTAAAAAACAAACATAACATGGTGGACCCCGGTGGCCTAGCAGTTTAGTACACCAGGCATAGTCCATATACATCCCCAAGGGCTCCAGTTCAATTCCCAGGGTAGGCGGGGATGGCTGGGGGGGGGTGGGGGGGGTGGGGGGTGATGGGAGGGGGGTTAAGCCAAGATGAACAATTAAATAAAAATAAAGTGTTTTTTCCCCACCTCTCTACCTGCCTGCCTACTCACCTAATTCCTGTCTGTACCTTTCCATAAAATAAAATAATAAATTAAATTAAATTAAACACTGATATCAGTTTTTTAGTGATGATGAGAATAGAAATTCTAGTGATATACAGTGTCATGGTAAAAACAGTATCCCAATAAGCTAAAAAAAAAAACCCCAAAACCTACAGAATAAAAAATAAACTTGGAATGACTGAGGAACACACATTATTTATAACTGCATACAAAAAGGCTATAATTTTCTACCAACTGAAAGCTTTATTTTATTTTTTTAAAAGAAAGGTGCAGGCAGGAATTAAGGTGAGCAGGTAGGCAAAGAGAGAGAGAGGGGAGGAAGCAGCATTTATTTAGTTGATCATCTTGTTTATTCCCTCCAGTCCCAAGACATCAACCCAGGTCCTTGACATGTGAGGGCACACACCAACCGAAAGCTGTAGATGTTCACAGTGACAGAGCTGTAACATTTGTATTCAACCTGTGATGAGGGGTATGCACACGCACACACACAAATGGCAGCGTATGATATCTATTACAAGTCACCATATTTTAGAAATATTTGAGTATTTAAAAAACTACTTTATAAATCTACTGAAGTATCCTACAATGGTATCAAATTTTTTCTAAATTTTGGTTGCATTTCTTTTAATTAGTTGATAGTATTTAATCAAGGTACTCAATAAATTGAAAAGTCAAAGACAACTTCAAGTTTTAGAGTAATTGGAAAACTGCAGCTGTTGAAAATTAAAATTTGCCAACAGAAGTGTCGAATGAAAGTGCCAACAATTTTCAAAATATCAACCCTAAGACACGACTGAGAAGACTGAAGATCTTTATAAAACCACGATATTGGAAAAAACACATTTTCCAGAGAAATACAAGGGACATTAGAGATGTAGTTAGTATAGGTATATGAATATGACACAAAGACTATTCTGCCTGGGTCACATTTTTAAAAGTAGAATACCTGGTACTTTTAAAGTTTTGCTTTCATGACTACACATTTATTGTAAGAATGAAACTTTTTGAAACGTTTCTCATAAAAACAGTATCAAATATTTCAGTAAATTAGGTAACTATTTTTAGAGTCCCCTTCACTCTTAAGAGTATTCCACTTTGGTAAATTACATGGTCAGCCAGTCCTTAGGCACACTTAGGCACACTGAGGCACACTTAGGCATACTCAGTTTTGTTCACTTTCTCCCAGCATAGTGCACAGTGCCCACAGTGGGTACTGAATACATGTCTGCTACCTGACTGAACAACTCTTCCTTTCAATTTTCTCAATTCAATACAGATTAGTAGATACTGTACATAAACACATTCATAAATAAGGGAGGTAATCTCTACCTCTATCCTGTCTCTCTCATCCACCATTAACTATTTGAGCTATAGATATCAGTTGATTTGTCCCAAGTTTGAAACCTAACAAGTCCCTCCCCAACATCTAATCACACACTTAAGTTTATTCATTTAATATCTTAATTCTTAACTCACACCATTACCTCTAAATTTACCCAGTATTTGCAAATTTGTGTCTTCATTAACTCCCATCTTAAGATTTTGGTATGAATCTCCTTGTGCTCTTTTCTACACATATCAAAGTATACACAATATGCTTTTTAAACAGAAAACAAATTGTATCTTAAATATGAAGTCACCACTCTCTGATCTCAAAACTCCAGATGACACCTTAGAAAACCCACACTCCTTAACAAAAGTGTCAAGGCCTTTACAATGAGCACTTACATTCTTATGTCCTGCCATGTTTCCCATTTTAGTTACTTTGTACTACCAGCAATCTCCAAACACACCATATATCAATGACTCCATTCCTCTGTAGTCCCCAAGACCTGAAAATGCCTCCCTACCACTCCCTCCACATCCTCTCTCCCCTACTTTACTAATCATGCTTTAAAGCTCAGCAGAAATAAGCTCCTTTATGAGGCATATCCTCAGTTTACCAGTTTCCTACAGAACAACTTTTACATAGCTTTAATATCATTCACACATTTTACTAGACAGTTAGGTAAGTGGCTCATTCCGTTTTGAGTTCTTTTTTCAAAGGCAATTTTTTATATTTTCCTTTTATCTCTATATAACTATCATGCCAATATAAGCCTAATAATAAGTGCTTACTGAGTAAACCAAAGTCTTAGTTCCACTAAATGAAAAGATTTATTTTTCTAATTACAAGGAAATATATAACTCAACTATTTTCCTTCTATTGTCAACAATTTCCTTTCTGTAGTACACTACTAACAGAGATGGAATAAGCCATTAGTTTTCCAAATCACACTCTAAATCAGTGTTTTTAACTGAGAAGTCTGCTGTGTTTTCAACTTTTTTAATCTGAAAACTTACCTGACACATGCTGTAAGCTAAAATGTAGCTTATGACTAATTTGAAATTAGTCTACTCACCCGGGAAAATTATCATCTGTCTAGCAACTGACATCTGAAATTTATTACAGTACTCAGATCAACATCACTGGAACTTTGCAATTCCAAATTAATTCTTTCTAACTAGAAAAATAAAACCAGTCTTTTTTTCAGGTATGAAACTGAACTAATTCATGTTCTTATTCACTGAAAAACTGAACACTTTTCAAAAAGGGGAAAGTAGGTAACAGGTACATAAAAACAATACAACATGACACGCCCTGGTAAAGCAGCAGCATTCTAATGTCCCAGGTTCACTTCATGGGCCAGTGGGAAAAACCAAAATGAACTAAATAAAATTAAATAAAGTGCTGTTTCTACCTCTCTTTTCCTGCCTGCCTGCACCTTTCATTTAAAAAAAAAAAAACTATGTGTGTATATATATTTCACATATATTAAAAAACACCAATACCATATAGACACAGGTATACATTGAAAAAGTGGCAATAATAATTATGAGACAATATGCAAAATTATTTGTGCAGATATGTAAGTTCAAAATATGCCACAAGTAGTCATTCCATCATTCAGCCAAGAGAATAGTTTGTATATATGTATGTATGTATATGTCCACATGAGTTAATTCTTTAAGTTGATTTTTCTACCTGTCTCTTAAAAGTAAAATCAAGATATCAAAATCAGAACACTAAGGAAAGAACTAAAGATTACACAAAGGAATATTAGATTTAAGAAGACACATATTGTAAATAAAACAAAAGTACTAGCTACATGTCGAGAATAAAACATTACAACATTCCTTTTTTTAAGCCAGAGTAGAAGTGTGAATTCTGGAGCAAGAATGTTTAAGCTCAAATGCTCATTCTACAACAGTAAATCAACACGTAGCATGTGAAATTGATAAACAACACTACAATCTTATTTAGAAATATGGTTAATACCAAGAGAATTACCTAAGAGTTGAAAGAGTGAATTGAAGTAGGATTCACAAAAGAGGAATACAGGGATCTCCTGTTTTTCACTGTTAGCATATAGTGCTGTTTAATTTTTTAAAACTACAAATATCACTTTCGAATTTCTAAAGTATGTTTAAACAGAAGAAAATGTCAGGGAGAATAGATCAAGGACATCGATTATGGTTTTGTATGGAATTTTTTTTAAAGTCAGGATAACTGCTCATTTAATCATGTCGATGTTAACACAATTCTGGCAAATGAAAAATAAGAGCAAGCTCGCCAAAGGGCTCTTGACCAGTTTTTATGCTCTTAAGAGGAGCTAAGGCACATCGCAGTGGTGTAGCAGTTGAGTTCAGCCATCTCTGGCAGAGCATTGTCTATATACGGGACATTAGGGGAGGAAGAGCAACCAAGATGAACAACTAAATAAAAATATTTCTTCCTCCTCTCTCTTCCTTCCTGTCTGCTTGCCTAACTCACCTTCATTCCTGCCTGCACCTTTAAAAAAAAAAAAAAAAAGATAAAAAGGAATGCGATAAAGATAAACATATTAGCAACCCAAAACGAAATAACTGGTTTATTCATGGATCAAACCGCTGCATAAAATGTTACTGGAGACTAAGACAGGGACACAGTGTCAAGTATCTCCCTACTTAATACTTTTATTTTATGTATTTATTGGCTTTTCTTCTCCTCTGCATTGCAGACCTGGGTCCTTGGTTTACTAAGCACCTTAGCCACCTGAGTCACAAGGATGTGCCTGCATATTACTTATTAATTACCGGGGGGAGGGAGGGTACCTTTAAGTGAGAAAGCTGGCAAGCTACATCTTACCTGAGGACTCAGATTTAACATATCCAACAGCACAACAAAAATGGCATTATGTATATCTTGACATGATCACCTAGGTATTTTTCTCAAAATGTTTAATTTCAATCTAATCATAAGGAACAAAACTGAAACATGGAATACTAAGCTCATTCAAAACTGTCAATAACGTATCATGACCCAATTGTCCCAGATTAAGTAAAGAGATGGGACAACTAAATTCAATGGAATAATCCTTAATGGGAGTCTGGACTACCCAAATGCCAAACCCCTATCCCCTCCCCTCAAAAAGGCAAGAAAACTTAAGGAAATAAAGAACAACTGAAAAGCATATAATATTACTAATACAAAATTTCTTGCATGTAATTATTATAGTTATATTTTTAAAAGCTACTGTTTGGAGAAGATAGCATATTAGAGTGTATAAGAACGAATGTCGTGATATCTGCAGGTTACTTTAAAATTTTCAAATGGTCTAGCAAATAAAAGAAATACAAATGCAAAGTATATGATCACACCAAGTGCCACAAAATGCTAATAATTAGAAAATATATAAAGGGCATATGTACGTGAATAGTTGCATTGTTGTTCCAAATCTTCAGCATGCTTGAAATTTTTCAAAAATACAGTATTTTCAAAAGGGAAAAAATGAGACACAAGAAGAAATGGCTCCTTTTCTTCCAAATGATGTTATGTCTCAATATGAATAAAGCTTAAAATAAGGGCAGCTGTCTCCACCATGAGAAAAGTCTGAGGACAAAACTGAATGACTCAATGGCAGGGTAAAAAGGCAATCTGGTTCCTGATGACGTCACAAAGCAACTTGACAAACCCTAGAAATACATAGAAAATACTGTAAGAGCTTATTAGGGCAAAAACCTTGAGTACTTTCATAATTACTCAAAAAATTAAAAACAGAACTATCATAAGATAAAGCAATTCCATCTCTGGGTATACATGCTAACTAACTGATAACAGGGTTTCAATTTGTATGCCCATTTTGGCAAAAAAGAAAAAAAAGAAAGAAAAAAGAAAAAAAATCCCTAAGACTAAGGGTTATTCAAATGTGTACTTTTGTTTATGCTACTAAATGTTCCACTGAGTCATACTGTAGTGCTGTAGTACATAGGCTTGTATTTGTTTCATCTCCCACACCAACATGTAGATTCCGTGTGGAAAGAAGTTCACTTGGTTCCCTGCTATGTTCCCAACATCTTGGGCACAAAGTAGGCACTTCAGTATCTGCTGAATTAATACGTGAAGGCACTAGCAAAGCAAACAAAAATACATTGCTTTGCCAACTTCAAGTTCGTGAGGGTCCTAAATAAATAGTGCATTGTTAAAATTTAAGAAGTGCAGGTTTCCAAACACCAATGCAAAGATTAGTAATTAGTACTTCAGGTTGCAACCATCAATCTACTTTCATGAAGTACCTACTATATGCAATTATCTGTATAAAATGTCTACAAAGCTGTGTTAGACATGGTCTATGATTTGGAGATATGCTAAAAACACAAATTAAAAGACTATTTTGTTCTTTCAAATATTTGAGACATTGCTCCAGGTCCTAGAGATAAACTGAACAGGTAACACTACATTCATTCATGCCCTACAACTCATGCAGATCACATTCTAGAGATACAAGACAATCGATTAACAAGTAAATATAGGCTCGCCCTGGTAGCCTAAGCAGGTAAGTCTTTCAGGTGTAGTACACCCCAGTGACCTACGTTTGCATCCAGGAAAAATAATCAAGATAAACAACTAAATAAAATAAATAAAATGCCTCTTCCTCCTCTCTCTTCCTGCCTGCCAGCTCACCTTCATTTCTGTGTACACTTTTCCTTTAAAAATAAAAAATAAGCAAATAAAGAATGGTATTAATACTAAAGGAGAAGTCAGGTAAGCAGATATGGTAGAGGTAAAACTTCACTGATAAAATGATATTGTGCAGACATGTAGAAGTCAGAGAATTAAACAAGTACTGATTGAAAGTAGCTGAAGACAGAGAACAAATACAAAGGTCCTGAGGCAGAAGCATGCTTGGCAAGTTCAAAGAACAAGGCAGATGAAGTACTGGATAGTGAAAAAAGCAATGTGAGTTAGGAATAGAAAATGAAAGCAAAGAGGTATCAGGAATCCAAATGACATTGAGTCCTATGTGCACTTTCTTGTTGAAATGGAAAGCCACAGGACAGTTCTAGGCAAAGAGTGACATGATATCAATTCAATGTTAAATGAGTCATTTGTATGCTTCTTGTCAAGAAGGAACTGTAGAGAACAAGAAGAAAGCAAGTTAGGAAGTTTCTACAATCATCTGGGCAACACCATGATATCACAGGCCAATACAGTAGCAGCAGAGATAAGGAATAGGGGAATTTAGAAGGTAGAGGGCCAAAAATAATCTGCTGACGTGGAATGTGAAAGAAAAACGCATCAGGATAACCCCAAAGTCTTTGGTCTTAACACATGAATGAGGCACGTCTTGGTACAGTAGCAGTTAGGTGCAGTCCAAACACATTCCAAGGTCCCGGGCATCCATGGGCTATGAACAACTAAATAAAAAATAAATAAAATGCTTCTTTCTGCTCTCTCTTTCTATTTGTCTCTGCTCGCCTTCATTTCTGACTGTACTTCTCCCTTAATAATGCACGCATGCACATGCGTACACATGCACATGTGTGTGCACATACATGTGTGCACATACATGCATACACATATGCATACACACAAATGAGTGCCTATTATGGTTCGTACCCCATACTGGTTGCTTCATTATTCCATTTAATCCAAACAATTTTTCAAGGTATTGCTAGCCCCTGCCTAAAGAGACTCAGAAAGATTTTTAAAACCTGCCTAAAGTCAAACAGTAGCACAGATAATTACCCCAAGCTCCCCATACCATCCTGAACATTACTTAATTTCTTCACGGGATTCCTTGTCCATATTTAAGTATTGGTATTTCTTAGTCTTGGGGGGGCAGGGTTTGCTCTTCTCATTCAATACTCACTGAAGCCACAATAACTCTATTTTAATTTTTTCAAACAATATTCCACTCACATCCTGGATAAATGTTTAGGATATATTGAGTTAGATATCCTATGGGCACATGTCCCAACTCAAAAACTCATGCCTCTGAGACCTGCTTCTACTCTCACATATTCCCTGCATTAAAGGTACCAATTCACCCAGTGAGTAACAGCATGGGAAATATGTGGCACATGGAAATCCACTGGGCAGTGGTGGAAGATTAGAAATTTGGTGATGGGCAGGTGTGACATCACATATTTGATGAGCAGTGAACCTAAAATGTGTTGTAAAACAATGCTTCCTCAATAAAAAAAAAAATGCATTAAAGAAAAAATGCGTAGCATAGATCTAATCCTGTCACTCACTACCACATCTATGGGATGAAATACACATTTATTGCTAGATCATATGGGACATTCAGACCACTTGCATCATCTGAGAGACTAGAAATGGGAACCACCATCTCCACCATGCTGCACATTAAAAAAAAAAAAAAAAAAAAAAAGGATCATTCTTCGTCACATTGAAGAAAAGCAAACCAGCGACTGACCAAATTTCACAATGGTTGAGGAAGACCAAACTGTCTAAAGCAAATCATCCACTAAAGGAGATCATGGCAGTTATGTGAGAAAATTTAACTGACAAATAACAAGAAGGATGAGCCAAGTTGTAATACTATTCCGTGGTGCATTTCAAAAGTCTACAAACATCATCACGCAGTACTAAGCAGGCACAAGACACCATCACTTTCAGGGAGATGTGTTTTATGGTAGAAGAGTCAAGAGCAAATTAACAAAAAAGCTTAATTTGTACTCTGGAAATTAAGGTCACTATGTTTTCCTTAAAACTAATATCTAAGACCTCCAATTATTTCTTTCCAGCCACTCATTCCCATCAATCAAATAAATGCACCTGAGTAGATGATAAAAACTATTTTGAGACTACAATTCCATAAAAATTCTCAACTAACTGAGCAATTTTAAACTAAGCAAATTTACTAAAATTCAATCAAAGGTAGGAAAAAAGGCTAAACATTGGAAAGCATAGTCTATTTAACAGGAACAGTTTTATAGGGGTAAAGTAAGACAGAACATCAAGGATGAGGGTGTTATCAAAGACTTAAGACAGTGTTGAAAGGTCAAAATGTATTTAACTAAATCAGTACTGGAATGGGAACATCATTAAACAGGAAGACCAAAATCTAGGGCAAAGGTAAGAACATTCACATATATTGCCTCACTGCCACAGTGCCTGCTAAGAAAGCAAAACCTAGAAAAAAAATCATTTAGTCTCAAAAAAAGAAAAATAGGTTGGGGGCTAGCAAAAAGTTTACAAAGCTTTGCATTTTTTTAAAGTCCTATAATTTGTGACAAAAACATCTTAAGAAAAATTTCCAGAAAAGTTTAAGTGACTATGTGCCCCTTGAAATACAGATCTTTAATCTATTTTGAAGAGACATCATACATAAAATCAACTCTCTTAAGAAACAGAAAAAGTAGCAAAACATTGACAATTGGTAAATCTAGAGGAAGAATACAGGGGATTCACTGAATAACTACCTCAACTTTTCTGTTTGAATTGTTCAAAAGAAAAAAGCTTTCAGAATGTTTAGGCAAGGAATTAATGTTTGAACAATTATTTTAGCAC
This sequence comes from Solenodon paradoxus, assembly GCA_004363575.1. NCBI lineage: Eukaryota > Metazoa > Chordata > Mammalia > Eulipotyphla > Solenodontidae > Solenodon > Solenodon paradoxus. Next base: position 272,462 of record RJWH01000458.1, read on the forward strand.
TGTATTTGCCTTGTACAGCACTCTTTGCCTGTTTATGTTGAATATATCGCCTCACATGCAAAAGTATGTAAAAAGACAGTACTGAGTATTTTAAAATTCACATTTACCCATTAATGTCTAATTTAAGGCAAAAGGCATTTTTATAATACGAAGACTATAAAAAAGAGTTAGAATAGGTCAACACTCACACTCTGCAAGGACAAATATTTACTAAGAGGTTTCAAACCAGAAAAAAAAAAAATCAAGAGTGAGATACCTTATCATTCAATGCCCAATGTTATAATACATGGGGCCCATTGTAATCCTCTTGAAAGAGTATGAATTTGCTGAATTATTTTTCATTATCTATAAAGTAATATACATTAAGAGCCTATGACTGAAATTTTAAGGCTACAGTCATACTTTGTTAAAAGCAAAAAAGGTATGCCCTAGTGGAGCAGTGGTTGGGTCAAACGCTTCTGAAGAAGCAAGCCACATAACCCTGGGTTTGAGTCCTAGGCTCCATGCGAGGCAACCAGTGTGAACAGCTGACTAAAATAAAAATGCTTCTACCTCCTACCTCCTCTCTCTTCCTGCCTGCCTGCCTGCTTGCCTTCATTCCTGCCTGCACCTTAAAAAAAAAAAAAAAAATTTAAGAAATAAACAAGAAAAAGCTATTTAAAAAAATATTTTAAAGATAAGGTGCAGGCAGCCTTGAAGGCAAGTAGGTAAAGAGAGAGAGGAGGAAAAAGCAACCATTTATCTTATTTAGTTGTTCATCTTGGTTGCTACCCCCTGGTCACATGACCTGAACCTGGGCCCCTGGGATAGAGTGGGCTGTGCTTACTGAGGTCACAGACCTAATCACTACACTAGCAGGAGGCACCTGAAATTTTCAAATATGACAATCAAAATAAAACTATTAATAGAAAAGTTAGAAGGTAGTTGATGAAAAATTCTAGCAAGCACAATGAGGGTGCCCTGGTAAAGCAGCAGTTAGGTCAACCACCTTGAAAGGAACACAGGTCACATATCCCTGGCTTCAAGTGGGGGATAGGGGAAAACACCAGTGTGAACAACTAAATAAAAAATAAAAATGCTTCTTCCTCCTTCCTCTTTCTGCCTGCCTGCCCCTTTTCATTCCTGCCTGCATCTTTCCTTTGAAAAAAATAAATTAAAAACAAAAACAAAAACGGATCCCCATATTAAGGCATTAAAGGACATCCTTGTGAAATTTGTTACCTAGAATTAAAAAATCTAAAACTTCCAGACACAAATCAGGTCATAAAAGAATCAGAGTTGGACTTGCCAGCAAAATCAGAAACTAGAAGACAACTAGGTTGATTCTATCAAAATCCTAAGGGAAAATTTTTCAATCTAGACTCCTATGTCTTATAAAGCTTTCAATTTTCAGTTGTGTAAAAATGAAAAATTAAGGTACTATCTAATGCAAAATGTTTAAAATTTTCTTTGCTACGCACCCTCTTTTCAGCAGGGTGAATGATATGCAGCTCCAAAGCAGTAAACCAAAAGTGACACGGTCTCATACAGAAGCTACAGGAATTCCCAAGGCAGCAGCTATGTAACAGGTCTATTTCATAATCAATCCATCCTTGAAGCAGGAAGGAAAAAAGATCTAAAAGAGGTGCATGTGTAGAGGGGGGCATGGAAGGGAACCAAAAGATTCTCTCTGATGGTCTGACTGAAGAAAATCATTTTGAGAACTTCTTGGAAGCTGTAGGACAACTTGGCAATGAACAAAAGTAAATAAAGTTAATTTTTAATTTCAGAAGAAAGCAAATTTAGTTACATAGACTATTTGGCTTGACAGGGAATATCTTAGTAATTTAAGAGATGTCTATATAAACAAATCATTTGAAAATATAGATATATAAAAGAAAAAAGAGCGAGAGGATGCCTCTGAAGAGGAGTAAAAACAAACAGTGCATAGAACAAGAGACTGTTTTTTATGTTACTATAAACCTCTTAGTATTTTATTTCCTGTATGTGTTATGTTATCACTGATAAAATGAATTTAAAGAACCCTTCAGAAAGTACTATATACATTACAAAAGAGTCAATCACAGGGCACATCCTGTGGCTCAGAGGGCCGAGATGCTAGCATGTGGACCAGGTACAGCCCAAGGGCCTGGGTTCAGGACCCAGGATCAAAGGTGAAAACCAAGAATGAAAAACTACCTAAATAAAGATGTTTCTTCCTACCCTTCTTTAAAAGTGTTCCATCCTGCACACCCTGGTGGAGCAGCAGTTACATGGCTTCCAAAGGAGCAAGCCACAAACTCCTGGGTTCAAGTCCTGGGGCTGGGGAAAGTTGTTCACAACCAGTGTGAACAACTAAATAAAATAAAGACGCCGCTTCTGCTTCTTTCTCCTCTTCACTCTTCCTGCCTTCACCTTTCCTTCTTAAAAAAATAAAAATAAAGTTTCTTCCTCCTCTCCCTCCCTTCTTAAAAAAATAAAAAGGTCAATCACTAAACATTCAGACCACCTGCATCATCTGAGAGACTAGATGAGGTTTTTAAAAAGGAAAATAAATGACCCTCTGTGGTTCAGGAGGCTTAACAAGTGGCCTATGAAAGCCATGGACCTGGCTGGAGATCCAGGTGCAGAACGGGGGCCAGAGACAGGCTTTAAAAAAAATCTGCACGTTTAATAAGTGGTACTTGAGCAATTGCATATTCATTCCATAGACAAATAAGAGATTAAACCTCAACCTAAACTGCACAATGAATACAAATATTAACCCAAAAGAGATCGTGGGTTCACATGTAAAACACAAACTTTTAGAAAAAGCAAAGAAGAAAATCTGAGCTGTAGGATTAGACATAAGTTCTTAGCATGATGCATAAAAAGAAAAATTAGGCGTGTTCTAGTGGAGAAGTCAACTGTCTCCAAATGAAACACATTCCACATGCATCCCAAAGACCTGGGGTTTAAAACAAAGAAAGAAAAGAAAAAGTGGGAGCACTCATTTGGTTCACCAGCTACTTAAGTCCTTGTACAGCCCAGGACCATGGGTTCGACCTAGGACTATGGGAAAGCAAAGCAAAACAAACCCAACTACGGCCCCATGAAAAACAAATAAAGGGTGCACCCTGGTGGCCTAGTGGTCTAGTACACCCCGGGAACAGTCCCACATACATCCCAAGGTCCTGGGTTCAAGACCCAGGACTAGCGGCGGGGGCAGGGGAGACAACCAATGTGAACAACTAAATTAAAAAATATATAATGCTCTTCCTCCTCTTCTCTTCCTGCCTCCTCACCTTCATTCTTGTCTGTACCTTTCCTTAAAAAAATAAATAAAAATCATTTAAGAAAGAAAAATAAAGATTTAATCGAAATTAAATTTTTGCTCTCTGAAAGCCCATAAGAGAAGGAAGAAAAGATCACTGTAGACCAGGAAAAAAATACTTATAAACCACATGCATATAAAATGTATAAAGAACTGTTAAAATTTAACAGTAAGGCATGCCCTAGCAGGTAAGGCCATTGGACATAGTCCACATATATCCCAAGAACCAAGGTTCAAGACTGTGCACTGGGAGAACAACAAAGGTGAACAACTAAATAAATTAAAGTGCTTCTTCCATCTCTCTCTGCCTCTGCCTACCTGCCTACTTGTTCATTCCTGCCTGCATCTTACCTTTTAAAAAGAAAAAAATTTAAATTAGAAAATGGGCAATTGAACAGACGTGCCACCAGAAGATATACAGATGGCAAATAAGCACATTAAAAGATTTTTCAACACCTCTGGCTATCACAGAAATGCAAGTTAAGACCACATGAGATTAGTATTATACACTTACCAGCATAGCTAAAATACAAAATAACAACACCATCAAATGCTGGTGAGAACACAGAGAAACTGGATCACTCATACACTCCTGATGAGAAAATAAAACAGTACAGCTACTCTTCTAAGTTTGGTAGTTTCTTATAAAACTGAACAAACAATTACTACATAACAAGTAATTGTATTACTGGGTGTTTATCCCAAAGAAATAAAACTTATGATCACATAACAACAAATACTCATATCAGCTTTATTTATTATAGCCCCAAACTAGATTCAATTCAGATGAGCCTCACAGGTGAAAGGCTAAATTGTGGTGAAGGTGTATACCATGGAATTCCACACAGCAATGAAAATGTAACACTGCAACATACAATTTGGATGAGTCTTCAAAGGAGTACAGTAAGGAATAAAAGTCAATCTCAAAAAGTTACATCCTGTAGGATTCTATTTATATAACATTTGTAAAATGGTAGATTTTATAAATGGAGGGCAAAATTTTGGAGGCGAAACATGGGAGTCGGGAAGGAAAGTGGTATAGCTATGAAAGAACACAAGAGATCTTTGTTCCTTGGAACTGTTCTGTGTCTTGACTGCTGTCGTGGCTACATAAAACAACAGAAGATAAAACTGCAGAGAATTTAATATACACAGACACACATTCACCCCAGTACAAGTAAATAAAAACTGGGAAAATTTGAATAAGATGTGGATACTTCACCAGATGTCAATTCTGTTATAATGTTATACTATAGTTTCAGAAAATGCTACAATTGGGAGAAACTGGGCAAAATGTACAAGGGATCCCTCTGTATTATTTTACAAGTGCATGTGAATCTACAATTGCCTTAATAAAAATTTCAATTAAAAAGTCTGCATAAGCAGTGCTATTGTTATGAAAGAAACAAATCAACAATGTCCTCTGTTCTGATTTTGATACGTTGTACTTTTTGGGTCTCTAGAGTAATGGTTTTTCCATTTTCTACTGTTTTACAACCTTGGATGCTGTCTCTAGGTCATACCGGAAACTTAAGTGTTCCCTCGCCAGTTGCTGTTTTCCTCAAAAACATATTACTTTTCATCTCTGGAAAGGATAAACATCAGCAATCACTTTTGCTTGTAATCCAAAATATGTGGCACTGTTTTAAAAAAAAATTTTTTCTCATTTCAGACTTCCTTGCAGATAAGTTTTCTTCACCAAAATGCTACTTTATCTTTTCAAATTTTCTTATAATCCAAATTTAAAGAACATAGTCCATTATCCTCCAATATTCATCTGCTTGAAGAATGAAAGACTTTACAAGACATTTATCAGTCTTATGGGATCAGACAATTTTCATTTGTTTTTTTGTTTCCGTTTTTAGTTTTCTTAAAGGAAAGGTGCAAGCACGAATGAAGGCAAACAGTAAGGGAAATAGAAAGCGAAAAGAAAGGAAAAAAAAATTTTATTTATTTTTTAAATTTAGTTGTTCACACTGGTTGTTTGTCCCCGGACAGGGACCTAAACCCAGGGGTATGTGGCCTGCATCCTTCGGAGGTGAATGACCTAACCACTGCTCCACCAGGGCATGCCAGACTATGTTTAATTAACCTCAACACCCACCTGTGTAGCTCCCTTAAACTCTTCCTTTAAGACTGAACTATCTCCATAAGCAACTTTCCCGTGCAGATCTTTCTAATCACACAATTTATATTTTGTGCTAAGTAACAGTCTCTCATTTGTCTATCACACTCAACAAGTCTCTACTTCTCTGTTCATCACAGCTGCTATCACATCACTGACTAGGCAACCTTGTTCTGTTAAAAGTTGAATCAGTATTTCCTTTGCCACATCTTGCATACTATTATCTACCATAATTCCTGGAAAGAAAATAACCTCTATCGGCTCAACTACGCTGTTATGCTCCAAATTGGGAAAGGACAAGTAACCTAAACAAACTTTGGTATTTGGTGCTAAGATCTGTTATTTCCCCATCTTAACAAAAACAAAGCAACACAACAACAACAAAAAAATGAAACTCCATATTTCAAATTGAACTTGCTAAGTAGGAAAATCATTCTATCCATTTTTTTCAAGCAAAACGATATTCTCAAAATGAGATGATTGGACATTAACAGGACTAGATCTAGATTCTAGTCAAAATTCTTTCACCAAAAAACAAAACAAAAATTCGCTAATTAGCCAAGTAATTTTTTGGAAGTTACTTCACTTCACTAGTCTCAGTTTCATGAATTAATTTCAAGCTAGGGTTCTGTGCTGCATTACTCATTCCATGATCCTAACATTCCAAGGGGTTTCATGTAGATATACCAAACTATAATATCCAGAAGTACAGACAGCAACAGAAAAGCATGGGAAAGGACCATCAAAGATCCTCTTTCCTCATTGCACTAGCGAACAGTCGCTACCACAGCGAAGAGCGAGGGGCAGCAGTCTGTGATCAAATACTCTTTTTAGACAGCTGCGTCATGTGTTGGATAGTTTTTGTTTTTGAGGGGGGGTTTTTGGTACTAAAATATACATGACATTTAAACCAGTTTTTTAATTGAGGGGGGGAAAAGCACGTAAGAAAATTTACCATGTTAACCATTTTTAAGTGTAAGTTCTAGTGTTCAGTATTCACACTGTTGTGTAACAGCTCTCCAGAACTTCTTCCTCTTACAAAACTGAAACTCTACACCCATTGAACAAGCCCCCCACCCCCGTTCCGCTATCCCTTGGGAGGCTATCATTCTACTTTCCACCACTCTACTTGGTTTCTGCGAATCTGACTTTAAATATCTCATATACATGGAATCATACAGTATTCGTCTTTTTGTGCACTTTAACCATCATAAATGCACAATTTGGCAGCAGTGAATACATCCACACTGTTATGCAGCTCTCACTACTATCTCTTCACTTTTTTCAACTTCCCCAAATCAAACTCTGTAACCAGGCTGGTAAGCACTAATCTACTTTATGAATTTACCTCATATAAGTGGTTTCACATAACACGTGTCCTTTTGTGCCTGGTTTACTTTAGCTAGTACAATGTTTTCAAGATCCATCCATGGTGTGGCATATGTTAGAATTTCATTCCTTTTTAAGTCTGAATAATATTCAAATACTACATTTTATATATCCATTCATCCCTAGGTAAATATTTGGGTTATTTTTCATCTTTTGGCTGTTGTGAATAATGCTAAGATCTTTGTCATATAATTATCTCTTCAAATCACAGCTTTCAAATCTTTCTGGCATACAACTGTAAGTGGAATTGCTGGATTACATGATAATTGTATTTTTTTGAGAAACCACCAGTTTCCCAAGGCATCTGTACTGTTTCAGTCTAACTAGCACAAACCAGAATTCCAAGTTTCACACATCCTCACCAACACTTGTTATTGGCTGGGTTTTTTTGATAAGTTAATCTTCCTAATAAGTATGAGTGACATCCCATGGAAGGTTCTTGCATTTCTTATTGACTAGTGATGTTGAACATCTTTTCATGTGGTTTTTATTTGTATATTTCTTTGAAAAAATGATTTAATAGCTTTTATTCAATCCTAAAAATTATCCCTGCAACAAAACAGGTATGCTTAATATGACAAAGATTTTGCTCTTTTCTTTAAAAAGCAGCCTCTATATAAAAGGGACTTAGTTTAATTTAATCAACCAGTTCTTAAATGCAGTTTAGTGAAATCATCATACTCTTTCAAAGCTTAGCAAAAACACTCAGAAAAACAAAAAGGATGCGTGCATTCATTATACTTCTTCCAAGGACAAGAGGTTTTACCAATTTAATTTCTTAGATGGAGCCCAGATACTCCTTTTCACAATGTAAAAACATTTCCTATGTAAAAAGCAATAGTAAATCAAGGGTGAAAGGGAAGATCAATATCACCTAGCACATTCAATAAAACAATCCACTAAAAACTCCTGCTTTGGGACAAATCCATATAGCGACGGTATCACTACGGGGTAATAATGCTTTCCTGAGCTCATACTGCCAAGGGGACTAATCAACCACTGAAATCTGCTCATCAGTGTGGACCCAATTTATTTTTCCATCAATTTATTTTGGTAATAAACGTTTGACCACTCTATGCAGGGCATTCAATCCATAAAGGAACTTGTTCTGCTAAACTCTAGAAGAAGGGTCACATATTCTATATATAGCTAATATGCACTGTGCTCGGACAGAATGCCTGGCACCATTCTAAGCACTTTACTCTCACTGGCCCATAAAATTCTCACAACTCCCCTATGAGGCAGGTACTATTATTAACACTACTTAAAGAAACTGAAACAGACAGGTTAAGTAACTTGCCAAAGTGCCACAACCAGTAACCCGTGAAACTAGTATTCTAACCCAGCAGGTTTGACTCCAAACCACCACATATTTTCGTAAGTAAAGGGACTATACAAGAAGATTAGGTTTTAGTGGTGGGTCTATACCCATTACTAAAGACTGGACTAGACTGGAGTTAATGATGTGCTTCCTACATTTCATCCCAAACCTTTTCAATGACAAGTTAAAACCGACCACATGAATTAAATCCTTGATCTTACTACAAGTCTGTTCCAAGCTCCTTTTTCCAGAAAGGCCTTGCCCTACCCCTCTAGTCCAATATCTATTTCTTTCAGGCTTCATTTTAACTTCATCTCCATGCAAACCAACTCAAATTCCCTATCACGGCACTTTCCACAGGCTGTTCTTCAAGGGGTGTATTGTGTTCACCACTTATTCCCAGGGCCTAACACAGTGCCTAGCATCAGGTGCTCAGTAAATATTTACTGAACTATCTAACCACCTGACCCACCCAGCTACTGCTAAAAGTGGGATATTGAAAGCAAATTTAGTGGTAGGAAGCGCTAACCCACAGACAGAAAACAAGTTCAAAGTTTCATAAAACTTATGACAGGTGAAGCAAACAGCATAATCCTCCGGAATTAATAATTACTACTATCACACCCCTCAAAAAGGTAGTAAAATCAAAATCTATTTGAAATAACTTGGCCAATTTAATTTCAGTATAATTTATTTGAAGAGAATGAGTTAAGTGGCTGATCAGTTTGTCATAAATTCAAATCAACGACTTCAGAGATGCTATAAATTGTCTGAATTCAGCTTAATTTGGACAATTCCCAAAGTTCAAGGCAGACCCAAGTTGCTTTTTTAAATAGTCTCAATATAAAACTGGTTACATTTAAAAATGGGTTTCACTGCACTGTCACGATGCTGAATGCTAGGACCCAAACGAGAGGCAACCACATGTCCTTTAAGATATTTATTGGGGGGAGGGATTCAGGTATATTCATTTAACATAATTAGTATTGATGCCAAAACATTTATAACCGGGGTCAAAGGGGACTTTCCTGGAACCTTCCCTTTCCTAAAGGGGAAAACCGATTACAAAGGTCAATGGTGAGTTCTTACATCCACCCTAAACAGTTCTGAAACATGTAGAGAAAGTACATTAGAAGTCCTAGGGCTATGATTGGCAAAATACTTTCCTGTAAATTCTAGCATAAAGTAAAATAGAAGGGAGAACTTCATTCTTTCGAGTTGAAACAGAACTGATCATCTCCCCTGATCATCTCCAACACAGTAGAGAAACACGCCAGAGTCCCAAGCCAAGCACGAAGGGCCTCCGATTGTTTGACACATAGATGCATTAGTCAACACGGGGCAAGTCACTTTTCCCCTCTAATTTGCTTTAATTATTCCGCAAGTTTACTCTAAATTAAGACTATATGGAATCTTCTCTTTGCCCTGAAATATAAATTTAGGCCTTTACCAAATGACTACTACGGCTTCAATCCCAACCATAAAAATAAATCCCTTACAAATACCATATAGCTAGTAACGCAACACAAAAATGGAAAAAGCCAGTTCCAGTCGTTTAAAGAAATAGGACTCGGGGACGTTGTTAGCTGCCTATTTTCCAACAGCAGATTCGGAGCAGAGTGGGAGACTTGAAAGCTAAAGACCGGATGGAAAGCAAGGGAAGACCCCGCCCCAGTAAGCCCGAAGCGGATTCAAACAGCAACTTAGGTCTGTCGCTTGGAATGGGAATCATTGAAACAAAGGCGTATATTGCAGAAAGCAAGATGTCTAGAGTGGAAGAAACGGTCTCCAGCTAGAGACCGTACTCCATCCTCTCACAGGTCTTACCTATGGTGGAAATAAAGGTGGTATTGAAGGCATCATCCGAAAAACGAAAAAGGACGCAGGTCTTTCCTACTCCCGAGTCCCCGATCAGGAGCAGCTTGAAAAGCAGGTCGTACGTCTTCTTCGCCATTGGGAGGAGCGGCTCAGGCTCTCACCGCCGGCGGCCCCAAGGGATCGGTCCCTCGCACTACGGCCAACTCCTCACTCGGGCGTTCTCAGGCCGGAGGACCGGGGAAGTCTGGGGAAAAGGAGAGCTCGAGAGGAGGCGGGCGACCTACGAACGGCCTCGTCGAGGAAGCCCCGACGGTGGCGGCGTCCGGTGCCTCCGAGGCGGCGACCGCGGCTCCGCAGCCTCTCCTAGCCGCTCCGCCCGGTTCCGGGGAGACGGTCGGGACAAAATGGCCTCCCCTCCCCCCTCTGGGCTGCTCGGCCGGGACGCTCCCACGGGCGAGCAAGCAAGCTCAGGCGTCGAGGGAGCGCGGCGGGCGTGAAGACAGTCTCTCTCCCGAGCAGAAACTCCGTGCTAGGACGCCGCGACCGCAGCGAAGTTCGACCCCGAGCCGAGGAGCTCAGCTACATAGCCACAGGAAGCCGAGACGCCCCGGCCAGAGCCACCTTTTCCCCGTGCCCTCTCACGCCGGCGTGCGCGCTGCCTGAGACGCACGCAAGGACGTATGCCCGCCCCTCTCTCGCGCCCTCGCCCTGCGGTCTGCCTCTGCGCACGCGCGCCGGCGCACGCGCGGGCGGAGAGCGCAGCACCGGGTCTCCCAGACTCTGTCTCAGGCCGGGCGGAGACCAGAGACGGGCGGGGCGGAAGAGGGCGAGGCCGCGGGCGGGCGCGCTCCCTGTGACCATCTGATAGGGTGCGCGGCCTTACGTGTCCGCCCCGCGAGGCGGTGCTGCCTAGAGACTGCGCAGGCGCGGTACGCTGGAGTAGCCCCTTGAGGATCCCTATTTTCCTTCGCGGGGTCGCCTTCCCAGCATTGCTGGGGATGCTCCTGATCGTTTTGCATATGAAATGAGGGTCTTGGTGCCGCGCAGGATAGTCTTGCCTTGTGTTCCTGTGTCTCCTCTGTATGAAATCCGTAAACGCGAGAAGAAAGTAACGCCCTGTGCTAAAATGAGACGCTTCCTAGAGTGCCCTCCTTATACGCTAGTAATGATGAGGTAGACAGCGTTCGAGAGAGCAGGAGTTTGAAAGGGGAAATCTGGCCATGCTGCTCAGATTGAGATGATGTAATCAACCTTCCGAGGCGGGGACTGGAGGGACGAGAAGCACCTGGGCGCTGGGAGAACCTCTCCGCGAAGAGGAAGCTTGTGTGCCGTGTTCTGCACGGAGAACCCGCTGCAGGCCTGAGCTGTCCCTTTGGAATGCTGGAGCGCCCAGGAGCTCTGCAGAGAAGAAGCAGGGCCCCTCCGCGCCGCCCAGATCGAACCACCAGTGTCAAGAGTTGAAGCATAATGAAACCAACCCCAACCCGAGGGCGCCTCTACCTTGCACTTTGGTTTCATTTGGTTTACGCCCTTTTATTTCTCTCTCATCAGTCGTACACCTCCCTTTTCCTCTTCTTCCTTTCTATAGTTTATTCATACTCCTGTCCTACCATTCTCAGGGCTGTTCATCACTCCAAAGCACACCTAGGTGGTGAGGGCAAAGCAATTGAACCTGGTGGGCTGGTTCAACCTGTAACAGTAGAAATCCCTGGGATAGCTAGAAAGCAAGAAACAGAAGTGTGCTAAGTGAAATAAACCAAAAGAAGAAAGACGGGTACGGGATGATCTCACTCTTAGGTGGAATATGAAGAGACAAACTGAACAAAACCAACCCTCAGATATTAACAATAGAAGTGAGGTTACCAGTAGGGAAGGGCAGTGGAGGGGGCGGCGCAGAAGGGTGGCGCAAGTGGTGGTGACTGGTGAAAAACGAGGTAATCCGGTGAATGGACAGGGCGTATTGACACATATTGAGGAACAGAAAACCTGCATATATGGGTTTAAGTGCTTTGTAAAGCAAAGTTACCTCAATAAATACTAAAAAAGAGAAGTAAAAAACCGCATTTTTACATGCCACCACGAAACTGCCAAAATGTTTGTCTATTTAATATGTAATTAAAAATAGTCTTTCAGGCAGTTAGACTAATCATATTTCAGTTTCACTTTCTTTAAGGACTTGTCTTACTGTCTTCCTTCTCGACCACCCCTAAAGTTTCATTGCTGAAGATATATTTCCAATAATACATCTTACTCTTTGTTTCTGTGACTGTTCTTGGCCTGCGTTTAAACTTTATTCTCTGTGAGTCATTCATTCGCTGGTTGAGAATGTCTTCTGATAATACAAACAACTCTAAAATAAGGCTAGCTATGCATACCACACAATGAGCTATGGTCAGTGTTTCACACATTTGTCATCAATCAAAAGTCTTATTTTAGCCCATTTAGTGCTTGCTTAGAATGTTTGCCTTGTCAGAATTCCCTTCCTTCGATATTGACACAGACTCATCTTTACCTCGGTTCCCAGGCATATGTTTTCTGGTCATTGTACCTAATTTCTTCTCTTTGATCCTCTGCTCCTTATGCTTCATAAGAATAGAGATGTCTCTGGAATGGCAGCCCCATTAACAGCATCACCTTGCTGTAAAAACCTACGTCTCTGATCTCTGAGATTCTGCCTATTTTCTACTATTTCCTTTGTTCACACTCGCAGTCTTCTGGGCAGGAAGGTCTTTGTTACACTTTCCAGAGGCTAAGTGCTGATTGCCAGAACTTGCCACCATTGTTGTCACCATAGGCTGCCGAAATTCTGGTCTACTTCCATAGCTTGCCTTAGTCTTTGTTCCTGAGCCTTACCAGTCCATTGGAAGGGTTCTCATCTTCTCTAGGGATACCTCAGTTCTGAAACGCCCACCCTCTGCGTTGTTACTTAAGAGGCTCCAGGACACAGAAAATAGTTTCTATCCTATCCTAGTTTTCACACACTAGTCTCCAGAACTGGTTAATCATTGTCCTTAAAAGTTACTATCTTACTGATTTTATGCTTCCTGTGCTTCTCTTCATGTGAAGTGCTTCCTCTCCTTATCCCACGCACTTGCCTCCAAGATTTCCTGTAAATATCTTCCCAAGTCTTCCCACTAGAAGACATTTGTTTCTTTTTTGAATTCCTATAGCACTTTTTAAAAGCAATTGTTTCCTCCTTTTTATTTGAAGCATAGTCCTTTCCAAGATGTCCAGAACAGGCCTTCCTTAGAGACTGGTCATTTTTTCATGTGAATTATTTCCATCTAAATTCAGTAGAGGCTCTCAGTCTCACAAGAAATTTATCACTCTAAATTTTTAGTTAAATCTAAAAAATGAAAATTGGGCTTATTAGCTAGAATTTGGATTTTTACCAGAAATAACCTATCAGATAAACCTATCTATGTGGCAGAGTGAATATTTAATTACGGGACATCCAGTCTTCAGCACATCACACTCTTTGCATCATATGAGTCCTCCCTCCTGTCTCCTGAAGGCCCAGAACCTATTCTATTCCTTAGTTGTGGGTATATGCCCTTGGTTTGCCCTAATTTGCTTTAGAATCTGCATCCACGTATATCCTCCATTACGTTAAATAATTAAATTTGTCCTTTTCCCCTAATTATCTGGTTGATATTAATGGTATTCCTCAACCAACTAGAGAAGCACCCACAGGGGCAGAGGTAAATTTCCTCTGCAATCCTACATATTTCACAAATAATACATATTTATTTTCAGAAATCTAGAAATAGCAGATAAAATTTTAAAAACTGATTTTTAAAAATTCTAGGTGCACCCTGTTGAGTAACAGTTTGGTCAGTCACCTCCAAAGGAGAACAGTCCACATACATCCCAAGGACTTGGGTTCACATCCTGGGGCAAGGAGGAACAACCAATATGAACAACTAAATAAAATAAAATGTGTTCTCTCTCTTCCTGCCTATCTACTTGCCTTCATTCCTGCCTGTAACTTTCCTTTAAAATAAGGGGGGAAAAAAAATCTATTCCCAGAGATAACTGCTATTAACATTTTGGTGAAGAGCCATATGGATATTCTTCTTCTTATACCTCTTGATTTAGACATTTCTTACGACACTTTTTCTATAATTTATGAAAGATTTTTGTACATATCATATTTTCTCTAATTGTAGTCTTGCAGAGTATGCCTATTGTATACATCACTTTGCATACTGTCTTGAATAAATCAGAATATCAAAACATGTTTATTAAGAAAAAAATGAAACAGAGTTACACTTATTTTTTCTTAGAAAAGAATATTGTTTTGGAGGATTTTTTTAACATTGGAAAATTCAAAAGAAGTGAATGGAAAGACAATACCTGTGGAGCAATATTTTATAAATTTTAGAAAATAAATGAAAAACTCACTTAACTCCATTACAGAGTTTAATTTTGTGAACAAAAGACTTTGAAGGCTATTAGAACAACTGGGATCTAGATCGTGGAATGATCACTAAAGTTGGAATCAGCTAATGTAAACTCAAGAACCAGCTCTGCTGTTGACAAGTTCTGTGACAATGAGTGATTCATTTAACCTCACTAAGCCTATTTTCTTCAGATGACAAAAGGATGTAGTATGTCATGAGACTGCTATAAAATTAAATAAGATAATTCAGATAAGTGTTTTATAAAATATACTATGCACATATAAGTTATTTGTATTAATTAAGAGGTAGGAACAGTGAATGGCACCATAAGATAAAGGGAAACAGGAATTTTTTTAACTTTTTAATTTAATTTAGTTTTTGTTTTTTTGTTTGTTTTTTTTTAAGGAAAGGTGCAAGCAGGAATGAAGGCGAGTAGATAGGCAGGAAGGGAGAGGAGGGAGAAGCACTCCATTTTATTTTCATTCCCCCAAACCCAACCTGGGACGCAAACCCAGGACCATGTGGTTTGGCTCCTTTGAAGGCAATTAACCCAAGCACTATTTCACCAGAGTGCAACGAAGCAGGAAATTTAAAACAGGTAAGAGAAAGCAAAAGGCAATTCACAGAAGTATGAGAAGACTATATGGGCAGGCCCTGGTGGTTTAGCAGTTAAGTTCATGGCTTCCAGGTGGCATGGTACAAATATGTCCCAAGGACTGAACAAACCAAGAGCAACCACTCGGCTGGCCATATTTCCTTGAAACAAAAATGGATCGTTGAAATGGCAAAAAACCAGAATGGGATTATGCACTGTCCACTAGGGGAGGGGAGGAGGTGGAGGAGTCCCAGCAGGCACAGAACAGCCAGGCCGGCCACAAGTAAGTACTATGAGATGCTGACCAGCAGTCACTCGGTAGCGACATGTGGTCCAGCCAGACTTCATATAAATGGCCAGGGCCAGTGCTGAGAATTTTGGCACCTTGGGCAAAAACCAAATGTGTTGCCCTTATAAGCCCTGCTGTAAATGTCCCTACCGAAAATAAATGCCACTTTATCCCAGTATCAGAAATGCCCAATACCCCCACAGTACCAAAGATAACACCCCCCTAGTGCTTAACTGCCACTCAACACTGATACAGTGCTCTACCCTCTGAAGAAATAGCCATACGGGTTGGGGTAGGGGATGGAATCCTCTGCCCACCCAGTTCCCGTTTCCTTACAGGGGTCAGGACAGGCCACGGTGGCCACAGCCTGCTGCAGTCACTGCCGGTAAGGGCTGTCTTTAATGGGGGGCAAATGGGACAGCTGCTTTGGGGCCCCCTCACTGGGCTGGCCTGGGACAGCTCAACTGTCTCTTTTGTCCCATATTAAAGATGACCCTAGTTTATTAAAAATGGGACAAAATTGACATTTATATTAAAATGATGGGACGGTTGGGAAATAGGAAGACAATGTACTGCCCTGCTTAAAACTACATATGGTCAGCCTAAAAACAGTTAAATAATAAAATAAATACTCTCTCTTCCTGCCTGCCTGCCTGCCTACTTGCCTGTATTCCTGCCTGCATTTTAAAAAAAAGAAGGGTATGTGGACTGCACAGCATCGCTTTTTGCCAGCTTGGAGTTGGCAACCCCCTCGGGTATCCTTTTCTTACCCCTGTCCCTCCTCTTCCACCAATAATATAAAACATTTTCTCTCAGGAGAGCCTTTTATTTCACTGTGAGCATCAGGGTTTCAAGTTACCATTTTGAAAAGATACCCTTAAAAAATGCAGCAGCACATTGTATCTGTCCATACGTGGTACAGTGAGTTGTGGGAAGACGGTAACATTAATAAAACAATCATAAAAAAGGAAGAAACGATACATGGCAACATAATCATAATCACCTGTAATCAGAGAAATTCAAATTCAAATAGCAATAAAATAAAATTTTCTGTTTATCAGAATGGCAACATCATTAAAGATAGACACGGAGTCTGGGCCAGAGATGGGGAGACGAGCACTCGCATTCGTAGCTGGTGGGAGAGCATCCTACTTACCCATTCTGGAAAGCAATCAAGCAATACATAGAAAGCGACATGCGTGCCTGTGTCCCAGCAACATGGCTCCTGGGTGTGTCCAAAGGAAATCCTCACACGGGTTCTTCATAGCTTTGTGGTAGCTGAATGTTGAAATCAATCTAAGCTTTTTTTACCGAGGAAATGAGTAAATACAATCTGGTGGATGTATATGACTTAGTCCAGATCACGAAGGGTTGGCTTGGGTTTGCAAATTGTCTAATAGGACAACTCAGACCCACATCAAGGTTGTTATCACTTCAGTTTACTGATAAACTCTCAGATAATCAAAGCAAATGGCAGTACCTTCCAAATTTCTCACAGAAACATGCCCAAATTCTGGTCATCAGTACAGGCCATGGAGTGGAGGGAACACTGTTCTAGTGCGTTCAGAGTGAGAACTAAGTTGTTATTGGATGAAGCTTGGGAAGGGACTGGATCAGCCTTTAAGGGTCTATAATTGGCCATATGAGAAAATCTGGGCTTGCCCGCATGGCTTAGTGGTTAAGTTCGCTGGACACAGTCTACACATCTCCCAAAGACCCAAATTCAAGACTTGGGGCAGGGGCTGGAGTTTGGAATGGAGTGGGAAAGACAACCAAGATGAACAACTAAGTAAAATAACTACCTCCTCTCTCATTCTGCCTGCCTGCCTACTCGCCTTCATTCCTGCCTGCACCTTTCCTTTAAAAAAAAAAAAAAAGAAAGAAAGAAAATTCATGGCACACCCCTGTGGCTCAACAGTTAAAGTGCAGGCCATGTGAAGCCAAAGGACCTGGGTTCAAGACCCAGAGTCACGTGGAATAAAAAAGAGAAAATTCCTTGTCGTGTCTATAGTAGGCCTGCCTGTGCCTGTGACCTACCTGTCATGTTATTGACTATTGTCCAACAGCTTCAGGTATTAACTAGCTACACATCCAGCAACATGCAGAATGGACACAAGATGATTTATAGCATGATGCCATTTATGTAAATTAAAAACATACAAAATTACGTTTTATTAGGTTCCATACAGATTTAATAATGTGTATCAAACATATAGGGAGGGAATCTGTGGAGGGGGAGGGCCATGAGAAGGGAAGAAGGGAAAACTACAAAATTAAATGAAACGAGAGGGATTTTGCACAGATGAAAAATGTCAGTGGGGCCCACCCCGGCAGAGTAGTGATTAGGTTAATTGTCTCCTAAGGAGCCAAGCCACACACCCTTGAGTTTGAGTCCCAGGCCCCCGGGGAAGCAACCGGTATAAACAACTAAATGAAAATAAAATGATTCTTTCTCCTCTCTCGTTCTGCCTGCCTGCCTGCCTATTTGCCTTCATTCCTGCCTGCACTTTTCCTTAAAAATATATATATATATAATAATAATAATAATGTCAGTAGTCAGGGTACATAAAATGAGGAGTTTGATTAACAGAGCTCTGACTCCCAGATCTAAATGTTTTACATAAAACAAAAGTGAGGGGATCTTTCATGGCGATTGTTCATGGAGACAGAGGAAATCAATGCTACAAGGTCTTATAGATATCAAAAAATAGCAGAGTGAGAAAAATAGCCCTAAATATTTGGCTACATTTTATGAAAAAAAAGAATACAGACTCTGGCCGTTAGCTTCCATCTTGGTTGTCATGTAGTGTAACTGTAGTTTTGCAAATTTCACAGTTTAGGATTTATTTGATTGCGGAAGCCCTGCCTTTACAGGAGCAAGCTTGGTGCTCAGCTGTCAGCTGTCAGTCCTCGCCCAGCTGTCTGGCTTCCACTCTTCGGGCTGCCCCACTTCATTCCTGGAGCTGGAGAGAAGGCAGAAGCACTGGGTATCAAGAGCCCTCATGCTCCATACCAATTGAGATGGACATTGCCAAGATACAATCTGAGCACAGCCATCTCTTGTCTCAAGCACCCCAAGAGGAAGCCAGATCTTTGCCCATGTAGCTTGTTCATCCAGGTTCGTTGAAGGACTGATGTCCTTAGGGAAAAACTGCCCCGTGTTTCCAATAAGTCAGTGGAGATCCTATTTCTTTCCCTTGTTCCCACCAGTGTCCTCTCCACTCCTCACCTACCTCCACACTTACTTCCTTGTGTAAAGAATGTTTGTCAGGTCTTTAGCTGCCTGGCATCAAACACCTCTCCTCTGCCAAGGAAACTCCTCGTCTCCCTGAGTTGTCAGTAGGTAGGACCTTCTCCCATTATATTCTCTTCATCACACCCACCTGCCATCACACCACCAAACACACATCTAGGCTGTGGGTCATGAACTGGGCCTTACCAGCCTATGGCACCTTCACAAAACCTAGACTCAAAGGCTCATGACACCAAGAAGCAAGCACAATGGGACTTGTATTGAGAACGCAGTAGTGGTTCAGCAGCAGCATGTGGTTTCCAGGGTACTTGTGGACCCAGGCTATGTGGTAGCCCAAGGTTCAGACTGTATCCAGATCCAGGGCTGGCCAGTCAAGTTACAGGCTGAAGAATCTCTCTGGTGTCAGACTAGAGCAATGACATCTGGTCTCAACAGACTGCCCATGTGGACTGTTTCTGCCTAATTCCTTAGCCGGATTCTCCAGCCCTCCCAGTGATTCTGAGAACCTCCCCATAGGCTTTCGATACATTTATCTTCTGCTCTGTTTGCCAAAGGTAGTTTCGCTGCAACCTGGTAGAACAGCTAGGGTAACTCCAACTTTGCCTGATACTCCCTCGGTGTTCACTTTCTCTTTCCCTTCTTCTACTGACCTTACCACCTGATCAGCAGAAGATGCCGTATTGCTGCTCACACCTGGCCCCTGTCTGCTAATCTCTGTTCCAAAGCTGCTGTGCCCTTGAGTCCTCTTTCCCATGTCTCCATTGTCTCCCTCTAGTCCCCTTCGAAGGGCTCAGGCATCCTGTGTTTCCAGCCAGTCCTGAGGTGTAGACAGCTGAGCAGTCATCCTAACCCTGCTGTGATGTCAGCACTGGGCCTAGTGTTCACAAGCAGATGTGAACCAGGGTCACCAGGCGGAAAGAGGGGCCCAGGCAGAGAGGTGGGAGGGCAGCAGAGACTTTTTTCCATTTTTATATTTTACCTGAAAATGCAAGGTGTCTTTACTGCATTTCTATATTGCACTGTCCCTTAATACTTGGAGATAGGGACTATTCTGATCCTCACTCATTTTCAGAGGCAGAAACACAAGTTAAAGAAGTTAAGAGGGATGGAATGAGATGAAGTCAACATAATCGGAGGGAGGGAAGATGAGCAGGCTAGAAATAAAACAAGATGGATCATGGGTTGTTCATTATTCAAGGTGGACATTATATCATAATGTCTAATTTGTAGCTATTTGAAAATTTCCATGATTAAAAGTATGTCTTCTTTTAATTTATCTTTTTTTTTTCCTTCACCTTGGCCCTGGGTCTTGAATCTGGCTCCTAAAGGCCCTGTACCTTAGCCACTGAACCACAGGGATACACCTTATTTTTTTTTATTTTTAAGTAAAGGAAATGTGATCAGCTGGTAGAATAGTGGTTACACACAGTCCACATCCATCCCAGGATCATGGGTTCGAGACCCATGGCTGGTAGAAACAAACAAAATGAAAAATTAAGTAAAAATAGTAAAATTCTTCTTTCTCTTCTGTTTCTGTTTCTCCTGCCTGCCTGTCTGCTTGCCTTCATTCCTGCCTGCACACTTTCTTTAGAAAATATAAAACATGGTACGCCTTTGTGGAGCAATGGTTATGTCAGTCCCCTCTGAAGGAGCTCAAGTCCACATGCCCCTGGGTTCAAGTCCCAGGTCCAGAGGGAAGCAACCAGTGTGAACAAGTAAATAAAAATAAAGTAAAATGCTTCTTCCTCCTCTCTTTTCCTGCCTGCGTGCCTACTCACCTTTATTCCTTTGAAAGAATAAATAAATAAATACATTTTAATTTAAAAATATGATTAAAATTATATAAACAATAAATGATAAAACTAGGTTTTGATCCCAGGCCCTACCCTGAATTCCCAGCAAGATACCTAAGAAGATTTAACAGGAAAAGATTAGTGATGTTCAGAGGACTCAAAGGGGCTTCAGAGGCCCCTTGACTCATTTCTCCTCCTGTCTTCTTGTATGTTATGGTGAGGATCCCGAGTCTAATCAGATACTCATTCCCTCCTCTAGAGCTTATAAAGACGACTCGCTCATTTTCTCTGCCTCTCCTGACTGGGTGCAGAAGCCGCCCAGGAAATTCATTGGCAGCTCAAGTTTTCTAAAAACACACAGGCGACAGCTGTCCTGGAGCTGTCACCTGACTTGCCAGGCCCTGAGTCAGCGCCCTCCCTGCAGGAGCCAGATCTGACTTGCCCTTTGCTGGCAGAGCTGAACCAGTCGGGCTGGCCCAGCCCTGCCCTGACCCAGCATCCCTCTCATGGGTGGCTTCTTGCTCCCATATTGTCACCTGGGTTCCTGCCCTTGCACTGCCCTGGCCATGCTGCTAGGGCAGCAGCATCATTCTTGAAACTTCAGCTGTAAAGGGAGCTAAAGGATTTTAGTTCTGAGCTGTTGGCCCTATGGACAGGGCTTTGCGAGCTGTCCCTGGATAGAAAAGATGAGCTGGTCACCAACATCTCCAGCCATCTGCCAAGGACACTCTTCCTTCTCTGGGTGCCTCTGGAATTTGCTTTAGAAGAAAAGTAGAAGAAAGTATAAAGACATCTCTCCTCCACCTCCTGTAGAGAGGATTCCACCCCAAGGCTCATGCCCAGAAGAGGCCAAAGCTGGAGCAATCTGGAGTCCAAATTGTTGGGCGGTGTTTCTATGGAGAAAATCTCCTGGGTCCTTTTACTGTAAGTGCTGACATGCCATACTCCACAGGTGTGGATGCATGATTCTGGCACCGAGACTGGGGGACACAGACAGTGACCCCGGTGCTTAGTCACTGAGGCTAACCTTTTCCCTGCTGCCAGCTCTTTCCCTGATGCTTCTAGGTCAACTGCTCTGAATCCTGGAACTGCCACTTACTCTGTGTGGCTTTAGGCTACTAACCTGTGTGAGCCTCAGTTCCTGTCATCTGTAAAGTAGGGAAAAAATGCCTCCCTTGTAGGTTTGTTGTGTCAGGCAGAGCAGTGAGTGTGAACCGCTGAGCAGGTGCATATCACACATCAGTTTACTCACATTGCCTAGCAATCGGCTCCTGCTCAAATTGGACTGAGTGTCAAACTTGTGGACCGGAAGCAAGTTCTTATGCCCCAGCTCTTATGTCTTGATTCTGGGCATTCACACCTGCTTTCCCAACGATTCCCACAAGGGCCAGATGTGTTCTGATTATCTGCCACTCCAGAGCACGCTATACCATGACCCTGACTCCGTGTTTCTACTCACTCTCAGTGTGTCATCTTGCTTGTCACCACCTAGCTGGTCAGACCTGATTATGTCAGTGTTCTTTCTCACTAACTCATTACCTTCTTTCTCTCGAGCTTCACAGCTCCTGAATGTGAGTGTCCCGGGGCCCTTCTCCCAGCCCTATCTTCTGTGCATGCTCATTGCCAAAGGACCCACTGCCTTTAGGTCTCCTTCACCCCAGTAAACCAGCTCTACCATTCCCTTCTCTCACTGCTCCCTGGTCAGGGGAAGGATACAACAGCTGTCTTATCAGCATCAGGGCTTCATTTAAGCTCTCAAGTTATCAGTCTCTCTTAAGAGTGTGGAAAGCACGGTCAGGCACAATACTCCACCACATCTCATGATGTGCATACGTACAAGGATTTAAGTGACTTAAGAATATATTAGGACTATGACCATGTATCATAGACTTTTTTAGGTTTTTGACCAACCGAAAATCCAAAGCCTTTATTTATGAACCACAAATGTCTCCCACATTTTGTATTGTTATAGTTGATTTTATAAGGTCTAATTTTCATTTTGATAGATCCATATTAAATATCATTTAATTATCAAGATTAGTTTTTTGCCCTAACAAACAAATTTCAAGGGGAAAAGTGGCAAAGAAGCAACTTGTAGAATAAGAGACAATGTCATATCAATCAATTGCAATGTGTGAATTTTATTTGGACCCTGACTTTAAACTAGTAAATTGTAGGCATGCCCTGGTGGAGTAGTGGTTATGTCAATCATCTCCAAATGATGCAAGCCACATACCCCTTAGTTTGAATCCTAGGTCCAGGGGAAAACAACCAGTGTGAAAAAATTTTTTAAATGTTTCCTCCTCTTTCTTCATGACTGTCTGCCTACTCTCCTTCATTCCTGCTTGCACCTTTTCTTAACACAAACACACACACACACAAAAACACACACACAAACATATATACACACACGCTATAAAAAATAATTTATAAGACAATTGGGAAAAAAATTTAAAGGAAAGGTACAGGCAAGTAGACAGGTAGGTAGGAAGAAAGATGAGGAAGAAGTACTTTACTTGATTTCGTTGTTCATCTTGGTGTCCCCCATCCCTGTCCCTGGGACGTGAACCTGGATCCTTGGGATGTATGTGGACTGTGACAGCCAAAGGCAGTGGACAAATTGCTACACCACCGGGGCGTGCCAATAATCCATTTTTTTAATCAAAAGTTTTATCCATTTGTACTGAGCTGTTGTTGATATCAAGCATCCCTTTTTCATTTACAAAAAAATCCAAATTGTTTCGTATTCTTTAAATATTTCAATTTTGAAATTTATAGCATCCAATATAACTCACTCGAGTTTGTCTCCTACTATAGTGTTGGGTCAGTCACACAAATGACCAGGCCAAGACAGTCAAAGTCAAATCTTGGACTCTTTGTTAGGAAAGGCATTTTCTTCCGCCTGTAGACACGGGTGACTTGCCTCCACATGGCGATGAGCTTGAGAATGAAAGCAACACAGGAAAAGCAGAGCTGACATACGGAAAGGGGAGTCTTAGATCCCACCATCCGAGGCTTTAGATTTAGCTATGCCTTTAGCACACAACCCCTGCAATTCCTGACGACCTGAGCCAGTGCATTCTATTCTCTTGCTTAAATTAGATTAAGCTACATTTCCGTCCCTGAAGAGGTCCTGACTAACGTGTGTGGTGTTAGTTGAGCAATGGAATGCGTGATCTAAAGTGGCCTCTTTTATATAGAATTTTTGTATGATCAGATTGTGTATGTGACATTATTTTTTGTAACAACATTGAGATATAATACATGTATCATAAAATTCATTCTATTAGGGGCATATCCTTGTGACTCAGGCGACTGAGACACTAGCACACGGACCAGGTAAAGCCCAAGGACCCGGGTTCCTGACCCTGGGTTAAATAAATAAATAAGGCAGACCCTGGTGGAGTAGTGGTTAGGTCAGTCACCTCCAAAGACATGTAAGTCACATACCCTGGATTCAAGTCCTTGGGGAGGGGAGTGTGGGGCAGGGATGATGGGGGGTAGCAACCAGGGTGAACAACTAAATAAAAAATTTAAAAACCACAGTGCTTCTTCCTCCTCTCTCGACCTGCCTGCTAACTTTCATTCATACTCGCATCTTTCCTTTGAAAAAAAAAATAAAATAAAACAAATAAGGTGCGCCTTGGTGGAGTATCAGCTTAATCAGCTGCCTTCTTTCGAGCTCACAGGTCACATGTCCCAAGGACCCGGGTTCATGACCTGGGGCTGGATGAAAACCAAGATGAACAACTCAGTAGAATGAATGAAATGCCTCTTCCTCCTCTCTCTTCCTGCCTGTCTGTCTCTGTTGGCCTGTGCCTTTCCTTTAAAGGACTAAAATATTCTTCTTCCCTTCCTTTCTTATGCGCTTCTTCCTCTTCTCCTTTCCTTCATTTCTTTCTTTAAAAAAAAAAATATAGCCCTTAAATTTGCGATCACGTATTTGTGCAACTGTTACCACTGTCTTCTTTATAGAACATTTTTATTGTCACCCCCCCCAAAATGCTATCTATTAGTAATCACACCCCAAGTGTCCCTCTCCCCTTCCGTTAATCCTTGACAGTACTAACATGCCATCTGTCTCTATGGACTCACGTCTTCTGAACATTTCATTTCAATGAAACCATACACGTGGCCAATCGGGCCTGACTTCCTTCACTCAGCAGAATGTTTTCTATGTTAATACATGTGATGGCGTTAATCAGTACCCCTCCCCTCTCACAGACAAGCGTTCGGTCTATGGACATTCCCTACTGTTGTTGGATATGCCATGTGTTGTTTCTACTTTTTGGTTATGATGAATAAAACTCCTGTGAACATTTATGTGTAAATTATTGTGTAGACATATGTTTCCATGATCTTTGGTATGTATCAGTTTCTCAGGAAAGCAACTGTTGAGTCATATGGTAAATTCATGTTTCACTTTTTGAGGAACTGCAGGCTATTTTCCAAAGTAACTGCACCAGTTAAAATTCCTGCTCACAGTGTATAAAGGTTACAGCTTTTCCACATCCTCAGCAACACATGCTATTGTCTTTTTTATTTTAGCTGTCAGATGGAGATAGGGGTGGTGAAGTGATATCTCATGGTTTTGACTTGCATTTCTCTACTGATTAATAATGTTGAGAATATTTTTGTGCTTATTGGCCACTGTGTGCATATATTTATATTAATTTTTAATTAAAAAAAAATTAAAGGAAAGGTGCAGGTAGGAATGAAAGTGAGCAGAGACAGGCAGGCAGTGAGAGAGAGGAGGAGGAAGCATTTTTATCTCATATTTCATTTGGTTGTCCAAACTAATTGTCTGCTCCCAGACCCAGGACTTGAACTCAAGGGCACATGACTTATTCCCTTGGAAGCATGGGACTCAACCACTACTCCAAAGGGCAGATCTCTTTTATTTTTTTTTTTAAAGGAAAGATTCAGGGAGGAATGAACACAAGTAGGCAGGCAGGCAGGAAGAGAGAGGAGGAAGAAGCACTTTATTTTTATTTAGTTGTTCACACTGGTCGTTTCCAGGACTCAAACCCAGGGTATGTGGCTTACTCCTTGGGAGGCAGTTGACCTAGCCACTGCTCCACCAGGGTGTGCTGACCATGGTATATTTTCTTTAGAGAAATATATATTCAAATCTTGTGCCTAGATTTGAATTGGATTTTTTTTTAATTTATAAGATTTATTTATATATTCTAGACTTATTGAATATATAATTTGCAAATATTTTCAGCCATTTTATGTGATTTTTCACTTTCTTGATTTACTTTCTTATCACTAAAATGTTTAATTTTGACTGACTGCTTTATCTTCTTTTCACCTCAGTTGTGCTTTTGGTATCATATTAAAAAACAAACAAACAAACCAGTGCTTAAATCAAAAAAAGGAATACGAGCTCTTATTCTGTCTTTCAAGAGTTGAAAATTTTTAGCTTATATTTAGGCCTACGGTCCCTTTTAATTTTTTTTTTAAGAGGAAGGAAAGCAGACAGGAAGGGAGAGGAAGAAGCATTTTTATTTTATTTACTTGTTCATTTTGGTTGTGTCTCTCCTCCTCCCCCTTTTCCCAGGTATGGTCTACACCCCAGCCACCTGCATCACCAGAGCCTGCCAAGTGATTTATTTTTCCGTGTGGTGTGAAGCAGGGGCCCGTCTTCATTCTTTTCTTCTGCGTATGGCTATCCGGTAGTTCCAGCACCATTTGTCTTCTTTCCCTTGTCAAGTCAACATTATTTTTGTAAACATGCTTTGCTTAGAATAATATTATATGAGTCTACACTCATATGAGTGTTCTGACACCCCAATGACTTCTGTCAGTAATGTCAGCTGTCTCCTGCAGCGTCCAAGATGCTGAGGGACAGAAGGTCATGAAGAAGGAGGCCCAGGCCCTGCTGTGGTGATGAAACAGGAGGCCAAGAAGACGGGGGGACCCCCAGTTTGAGAAGAGGCCCGAGCATTTTCGCACTGAACAGGACACCGAGTCCAAAGGGATCTCTCCTGCTTTGTCAAATGGCCCCTCTATGTCCGCCGCAGCAGCAAAGGGCGCGCCTCCACCAGCGTGTGAAAGTGCCCCGCGCTGCCCTGCCATTAAGACCACCGAGCAGCTACTCACTGCTGAGCTGGCCAACAGCACAGACCAGAAGCGAAGCAAGAGAAGCACAGTGATTGTTGACCCTGGTCGAGAAGAAAACTGGTCAAGGGGATGTCCCACAAAGAGCCACCAGGCGGAGAACAAGAAGGCTCAGCCGGTGGTGACAGCACATGACACGTACCCCGTGGAGCTGGGGTCTTCCTGCCTGCCCTGTGTGGGAAGATGGGGGTCCCCGACTGCATTACCAAGGAGACAACCGGGCTGAGGAGGCTGGTCCCAGGAAGATTGTACCACAGTTGCCTTCACTCAGGTTAACTCGGAGGACAAAGGTGCTCTAGCTAAGCTGGCGGCAGCCGTCGGGACCAATGACAATGACAGCTACAATGAGAGCCTCTGTCACTGGGGGGGCAATGTCCTGGGTCCATAACCGGTGATGACCCGCATCACCGAGCTGGAGAGGTGAAGGCTAAAGAACTCACCACCACATTGGGCTAAGTGAGCACTGCTCAGTCTTCCATACATAAAAGTGAAAACAACTCTCCTTCAAAAAAAATAATGTTGCATGCTGGGAATTGAGGAAGAGGGTGATTTCTGGGGTTGAATAAACACTTGACTATAGAATATGATAAATGCGTATGAAATGGCCCCTAAAGGTTGGTGTGCTTTACAATCACCTGGAGAAAAAAAGTGTAATGGGAATTCCCATGTCCTACCCCAACCTATCGCGTCAGTTTCCCCGCAACATTTTGTCTCTTCTGTATGGAGAGTCATAGAACATTAGGGCCGGAATCTCCCATAGGGTCACATATATGCATCCCCCATCACACATTCAGTTTCAAGAGTATTTGTGACACCTGAAAAAATAAATAAAACTAAAAATCACTCAGAAATGTATTTGTAACTAATGAGATTCTACCAAACGCTGCATGAGTAGATGAAGTTGACATCCCCCACCACGAAGAAAAAAGTACTGCATTTGACTAACGAGACTCGCTCTTCCAAAAGTTTCCTGCTTTGCTACCCTCTTGTCAGGTTTTGCCTCCCTCGTACTACACAACTTTTGAAAAATCCCTCTTTTATTCTAGTCATTCAGCTACAGACTTGAGTTTCTGTACACACTCAACACAGCAAAATACAACCAACTGCTCAGAAGCAACCAACTGCTGTTCCTCAAGCGTGCTGCTTGAGCAAGCTGGGAGGTGTCCCAGCTCATCCCCTGGTCAGAGAGACATGTCTAATAAATATTATTCGACAGCTTGTTAAGAACTAGGCTCTGAACTAAGAATCTGACAGACCGCCTTACGTAATGTCAGTAGCCTAATTAATGGCAAATCTGGTGTAGAGTTTTAATCATAAGGGTCAGCACCTAGCATCTAAGCCACCCAGACTCATCATCTCCAGTTTCTTTCACTTAACAGCTCCATGGGATCGATGGAAATGTCTTCTTATTTCATTTTCTGAAGACGAGAAATTGATGTGCAGTGACAGTGAATGACTTCACCCTTCAGTCGAAGGGTTTGATCTGGAGTCTTGCTTAGTATCTCTTATCAGAGTAGGTGAAATGTTGGCTGAATCTCAGTGGGAGTCACGGTGGGAAATATGGCGGAAAATGTTGCGAATAAGGGACACTGCGCTCCCGTGGACATTGTAACTTGAGGTGAAATCTAAGGAACTGAAGCATTCTGGTAGGGGGAATGGGAGAGAACAGACTGTCCGTGTGTCTCCCACAGTCGCAGGAAAGAGACAGCGGTATTGGGCAAGGCAAGATCCTGTTTGGCAAGGGATGTCTGTCCCCTTCTGGGAAAGCATGACTCATGGGGTGCCACAGCTCAGTGACACAGTCTCTTAAGATCTTTCAAGTCCCCTCTGTTCAACTATGTATTTACCAAGCAACGCTCAGATCTGCTTTTGGCTTTGAAGTTCGCCTTCCCACAGAGCGAAGAATGTGCTGACTCGAGTTTCCTTAAGCTTATTGTCAATTATATTTTATAGGATGAATGAATAATGCTGCATCTGGTCTCTCCCCTGTGGACTTGGTGCGGAATGAGCATATTCATTCAACATATTCAACAAATATTTATTGAGGGCCATCTATTGAGTGCCAGGCGTGGGTCTGAGCCCTTGTGATTCACATCAATAAAAATCCCATCCCTCATGGAGGGCACACGACAATGAGCATGACACGTAACCCAAAAAGCAAACAAATCAATAGGATCTCAAACATGATACTCCACCCCTAGGGCTACTGGTTATTTTCTGACAGACTCTGCTGTATCTGAGGTTCTGCCACCCTCCTTGTCTCAGCCTTCCCTGGAAGACTGGAGTTTTAGCCCAGTCACAGGAGAAGTAGCATCACATGACCCCTCTGGTCTGACCAGGAAGGACTCTGATATATTTCAGCGATTAGACAAACCCTTTGCCTTGCTTGCTGTTGGTCTCACCCCTGGAGCTCAGACTTGTTTCCTAGGTCATGACTTGATGAACTCACCCATTTGTTCATCCAGCAGGCACTTTCCACACTCCTACTGCCACCAAATATTTTGTTTGGGGCTGGCGGTTCAGAAATGAATAAGACATGCTTCTTGCCCTG